>JAUZST010004774.1:0-41837 GCA_034779995.1 Parotocinclus haroldoi
AGCAGTTATATATATATATAACTGCTGCGCTACACCTCTACAACAGTAAATGACTGCTGTGGTTCAGTGGGTAAGGCACTAGACTACTGACCAGAAGATTCAGGCCAGATTGTGAGTTTAACCAAGGTCCTTAACCCACAATTGCTTGGATTGTTAGAATGCATGAGAGTATGTCATTTTCCAGAACAATTTACAACTAGCTTGTACAATTCTTATTTGCATCATGTCCAATGTTGAACACATTACTTTGAGATAACTGGATTATTTATTCCCTTTTTTATTGCAGGTAGTGGGTTATACCTTTGATCACGTTGACGATGGCTTAAGTACTCAGTATCATGAGACTGTGTACTCGCTTCTGGATTCCCTGAGCCCTGGTTACAGAGAAGCATTTGGAAACGCTTTGCTCCAGCGACTTGAGATGCTTAAACATAATGTACAGTAAAAAAAATAACTCGTAACCATTGTTTATTTAGTGTATTTGTTATGCTGTAGCCCCGAGTGACAGCTTACACACCGGTACTGTCATATTTGTCTGGCTGTAAGACCCATGTGCTTAATTTGGATGAACTTAGTTACTTCTCGTTTTATAGAACATATTCTATAAAACTTACAGGTAATTAAATGTCAGTGTTTTAGATTGATGGGAAAGGAAAGGTTCTGTAACTGTAAAAGTAGCAGCTCTGAATTGAACAGCTCTATTGTTTCAGATGACCTAAACAACAGTAGAAACAATAACCGCTGTTATATCATTTGACATGTCAAAGGTTTGACCAAAGTGGAAGTGAAAAAGCTGTTTTGTGGTTTTTTTTATATTAAACATTGTTCCTTAATATTGAATGTGGTGACTCTGAATGTTCTGTTTAACACGAGGTCATTTTGGGATTGCTTCTTCCATTTGGTTAATCAACTGCACTACCACCAAACTAAATCGTTTCATACAATGGTATTTACAGTACTGCAGATCATACAACTCTTAAAATGCTTTATGCTTTGAAATACAGCTTTATGATGGCATGGCATCCTGTTCAGTGCACGTTTATCCCTTTACCCTGTGTTCTGTGGGGGTAGTTCTGTAACCCAGATGATGAAATGCAGTTTCTAAAATGTTAAACAATAATGGCATGCAATGGCACACCACTTATTTTCATTTACGATTTGTTTTAATCCACTATTTCCTTGCATTTTTCTTGTGTTTATTGTTGAAGCATGGGGTTTTAAACTGCACAGTGTCATTTGTGTTTGGCTTTTGGGAAGGCTGCTAAAATGTGGAAAAAGTTAATCATATGACTGTTTTAAGAGCCTCTTGAAATTAATCTTGTCTTTATAAGACTTTTATATTGTACAGAAAGACGTGTCCTTTGTCATAAATTTGTTTAACCATGTAAAACCAACTGAAATCCAAATGAGAGAACATGTGAATAGGAGATGGATGAACTGACACTGATATTGTTTGGAATGTTTGCTTGGATTTCAGTAAATAAAAGCACAATTGTTACTTGTGTAAATCTGCCATCAAATTATTTGTGCTGTTCAGCAGCACTATAGGTGACCATGAATCCATCACATTACAAAAATAAGGTACTGAATTTCATATTACCAATTCAGTTTGGTTTTTCCCCAATGGGAGAGTCTAGCATATCAAAGAAGACCAGAATTGTCACAAATAGATTTCCTGTGGTTCAATAGTTAAACACTCAACATTCAAAGTCTTAACTGGTAACTGAACATGGAATTGACGATTCTGCTGCATAATTCAACAAACGACACCCAGAAAGAGTTCACAGCACTATTACACCCCTCACAGCCAAATTCTGAGAAACTGTGCTGTACTGTGGACAAGTCACCTAGTGGTCATCTGAAGACTGCTACAAAGTCAAAGCAGCACACCGTGTCCTATCACTTTTGACTCACCTTGTACAATACAAACCAACATGTCAGTGTTCAATACCTAAAATGGCTTTTGTTTTTTTTTTTCCATAAGAAATTAGTTGCCTGCCACAGTCCACCAAGCTCATATTTTGTCTTCCTAAGAGTGTGTGAATTAAAGTGTACACACACACACAATAGCTATAAGCACTTGGATCATTTCAAGCAGATTTTTGTCCAGATACTTTTATACTTTACCTATATGACCAAGTTAACTACAGTTTAACACAACTTGGACTTTCACCCTTACCTCCGTGACAACAAACACTGAGACCAGGGCTCGTGTAAAAGTTATTTACTTCATTTTAATGCACACCGTTTACACTCAACTTTAATGTCAACATTAAAAATTGGACATTTCCAGGTTAGAAAAGTTAGCAGTCTAGCCACACAGCAGCCAGAAAATTGTAAAAATGTAATTTCCTCAGACACTGGTCACAAAATTAATTCACTCAAAAGTCAATCACTCATAATTAATAATTACCTTCATAGAAATGTAACAGTAATGTGAAGTTACTATTTGCTTAAAATTTGTACATTTTAATATTTATTTTAAACTCTAAAATAATGTTAATTAATAGCGAATCATGCATTATAAAATGTTCTAAATATTGTCTAAGAAAGCAGCTTCAGTGAAGAACGATCTCCCTGTCAAAGATTTTGTTGTTGACAACTGCGGCTTCAGTTCACAATCTGAACAGGGAACTTTATGCAAAACAAGTCTTTGCTCGAGTCATCTTTCAGTTCCCATTCCACAACCAGCCTGATCTGAAAGGGGGGAAGAAAATCCACAGTTCAACAAGGAAGTTCGTGTACCGTCACATGATTGCTGCTCAGACTGCAGATGTGTTCAGAGATATTAATCAGGTTTATCACTTCACTGGGACTCTAATCGTATAATATTAAAAACAATCCATACAGAATTAAACAGTATGACAAAAACAATTTAAAAGGTTTAATTTTAAATTAAGATTGTAATTAACATTACAACAAACAATTAGTATTGTTAGCCCAAATAGTATTGTTTAGCTAAAGGTTTATAAATCAAAACTCCAAAGTGGATACAATGTGATCTTGTCAGTTTGTAGGATTCACATAACCAAAGCTCAAAACACATAAAATAAACATTTGTTAGCTGGCAAGACAACTTCTGTTGTAAATAAGTGAGACTGCAGAACAGAAGTATCTTTTCATTGTTACAAGCTCAGCAATATTTGTATTTACAGCCTTGTGTAATAAAACTTGAAAACAACATTTTCTTAACTTTCCAAAATAATAATTGGTATTAATAATTTAACGTTCAAACACCTTTTGTAAGTTTGATCTCTGAACGTTTGTTAACTTTATTTTCATTCAGAAAAGCAAAACATGTTATATGACCAGCAGTTCTCAAATGTTAGAATGAGACTATAGATTATGTTACCCAACAGCACAATCGGCTAACAATCATCCCAAATAACTGCATAAAAACTAAACCAGCTGACATTTGTAGAGACCCCTTCGTCCTCTAATCATTTAAGCTTTGGAAGTCAAAAGGGCAACCTCGCATTAAACTGAAATGTCACTTTAAAAAAAAACAAAAAAAAAAACAACCTCATTTAGACTTTGCTTTGAAGGGACTTGAATGGGACTGCTGGATTAACATTACTAGTTGGACCTTCAAAGCAAATGAATGCAAATCTGAATCATCCATGCAAGTGGAGATAAATTCACAGTCCATGATATTGAATTTTGGGGCTCTTCAGATCATACTGAACACAGAAGTAAAACCAGAGGTAGCTGTAATACTTACTGAGGGGTACTCTGCCTTTACAGGAAGCTCATTGACGTAGCTGTAGGTTTTTTGCTTCTGGATAGGGCACTGGACTCCACACTTGCAACCATCATCATTAGAGATTGGAAAGGGGACAGGGACACCAGCAATGACTCCATGAACCACAGCTTTGCTCGTCTGACTCTGAACCGCTTCAATGAAAACAAAAAAAATGGCCTCAGTTTCATTTAAGTTCAGCACAAATCTACATATTAAATAATATTCTGAATATCATCCGAAACATACATAAGCGTTCAAATAAAAAAATCTAAAGTAAAGATCATTACAATTATATTTCTTTATCTGGCAGACATTTCATATAGTGTCAGGTGAAACCGAAACAACCAAAGCATGAATGCGAGTAGCAGAGTTGCTCAGCTTTGGAAGGAGTGTTCTTTCTAGTTATAATCACAAAACCACAGAGGTAATGCTATGCAAATGAAGGGCTGTAAAATGATCAACCTACTGTAAATTTCTACATGTCTTTACACAAAGTCTTTATCATTTAGACAATAAATGAATATACACTGCTCACAAAAATTAAGAGATATTTCATTAGGAAGTAAAGTTATATTTATATGTAGTTGATAACCATTACCATTGGCATTACCATTTTAAATGCTCAGATCTTTCAGAATACATGTGTTTTTGTAATGGCAAATCAGCATGAGTAGGTAGTCCTGACAGGAACAATGTTACATCAGTACTAGTAAAGACACATTCATACTGGGTTAATTTGAAGCAACCAGTTAAGCTAACACGTCTTTGGTTGTGGAAGGAAACAGGAGCACCTGGAGTAAACCCATGCAGACATGTGGAGGACATGCACAGGGAAAGTCCAAGGTCTGGCTTGACTGTGGTACTGCTTTTGACGGTCTCACCCACTCAAAGAACATGTAAAATTATTTTTTAAAATATTGAAAATATATATATTAAAAAAGTTAATTACCGCTGGTGAATGTCACATTTACAGTATAGGACTGTCCTTTATGAAGTTGACATGGCTGTGTAGGGCAGGGGTGAATGTCAACCTCAATGACATTTCCATCAGCCGAGCCTAGTGAAAAAACAAAAATTAAAAGCGCATTAGAAAAGCTATTAATTTAGACCACTGACTCATGATCACATTTGCATGACAAACACAGCAACACGTGTTCAAGGCATTGTTGCTTATATCGTAACCGCAGGAGAATAATTTGAGACCAAATAGCTTGCCAAGTGCCAAGCCTCTGTTCAACATTTGTGCCATCTAGTCATCTAGAAATAAATTAAATAAAACTGTATATACTTTGTGGGGTGTCTACAAACATCTCTACAGTGCTACCCATAAACTGAACACGAATGAAAGATTCAGTGATAGTTGAAAGATGCAGTACTTCCTCAATCCAAAAATACATTTACAATTAGCAGATGCTTATCCAAAGAGACTTGAAAGTGATGCATGTTTAAAATGCAAACAACTGTGGGTTAAGAGCCTCACTCAAGGACCCAACAGTGGCAGAGCTGGGTTGTGAACCCTAGACCTAAGTTGTACTAAAAGTTACTGGAGTAGTCACAGACACCAGTATATCTCGATTAGTGGAAAACGGTGCCGCTTTACATTCCTGGACAAGATCACTGAATATCTGACACCTTCACTGAATATAAGAATTCTGTTCTGCATTTCCCCTACAAAACCAGAAGAATTAGACCATTCCTTACTACGGGTGTGCAATAAGGGGGGAATTGTTGCTAACAATAATTAGACTATATTTTGGCAGTGTATATCTAAAGGTCTAAAGGAGTGACATCATTGAGAATGGCATCATAAAAACAACAATTAAGATATTATCAATGAAGAAGCACATATCACACCCCTGTTCCTTACCATGAAAGCCATTCAGATGCTTGTCCAGTCTAGTAATATCTAAATTATACAACTGCAGTTTTCTCCTGGTAGGTCTTCTCACATGTATAATCAAACCCCTGATTGCAGCAACAGGTGTGGTGCTCACATTCTCTCAATTTACCCAAACTGCACCAGTCTAGGACTAGACAAACACAGTAGTACTGTACTACTGCATCTACCCTTCTCTGTCAGTACCAGAATGCATACACTGATGCACACATACACATTTAAAAAGGGAGCAGCCCCTTCCAACCTGAAGGCACTTATCAAACCTTCTGGGGTCAAGCATGGCTCTACTGGAGCAAACACGTAAAACAAACAAGGGACTAGTATTAAAAAGCTTCTCTGTTCAGGCACCCGATGGCTTACTGAACTTCACCTAAATCTAATCTAATTTCTACATAGACCATCTCATAAGAGGATCGTCATGGAATTAAGTTCTTGTGTTGCAGGTTATTTGTACCAACATGTAATGTCTACAAAGAACAATACAAAGCACCTCTGGCGAAGACGGCTGCAAACGCGAACGTTTTACACTTATAGTGAGATTGGCGAAATCGGTATTACTACCAACTCTATAAAAACATTACGTTCTTTAAAGGAGTGTTAAACAGGAAGGCTTGACTCACCACAATCTACGAATTTGACCTGTTCCGCGTGTGAAAGCTCGAGCAGGAGCAGTGGGACAAACACAGCGCAGATTAAACGGAAATCCATCCCACAGGTGAGTCTTTATTACCTGTGAACACGAACGGGTATAAACTTAAAATCGCTGGCCTCGTTCTTTCATAAACACCCTCGTATAACAGAAAAACAAAACCATCACATGAGCGGGTGTAATCTTCAGAGCTGACTCAACTGTTTCGATCTCACAAGCTCTACAGTCAAAAAACATTACATACTCAAAACAATATCATCTAAAACTATCTACGACAAAGACACTTTCGTACTTAATTAGTACTAACTTTACTTAGTGTTAAATCCTAGACTCAGCACCCGTAAAAGTTCATACTCACCAGCCTATAGCTCCTGCGTTTCTGGTTTCCGGATCATAAGACCGCGGCTGACACCTACTTTTTATATAAAACTCATAGTTTCATGACGTAGGCAATCTCGTGATTACAACTACAACGCTCTTAGCCAATAATAACATAAACATGATCAGGGAGCCTAACCTACCGACCAATAGCATTCCAGCGTTATAAACACAAGCATACGCTCCCATCTGGTTGCCCTTCTGTTGCCAGATACACCAGAATTGCGTATTACACAACAACATAAAGTCGGTTGTATTTATATATAAGTATATAAGTTTATATGACATAAAATTGTAAAATAATTACGTAAACATTATAACTATAATCAGAAAACAACATAAAAGCAAAACACATTCAAATAAAAATAGGAACCTTTAAATTAATGACAGTATGTAATCAACAATGTAAAAATCAACAAGCAACTAGCTTTATTTAATTTTATTATTGTTGTTTTAAATGTAATGCTTTTTGTTATAAATCCTATAATGAACTTATTTGAGTGGAATTTTCGATATTTTAAGAATATAATCTGTTAGTACTTGGAAAGTTTCCCTATGGTACAAATTTAGCACGCAGCACACAAGTTTGTACAACCTTATTATCTCATGACTGAAAGCGATAATATTTCTAAGGAAAGGTTATGAATTGCATGGCTTTTTCTTTCTTTTTAATGGCTCCATAAGTGTTTTATGAGTCACCTGGGTGGAGGCCAAGTGACTGGAGAAAAATCACAACTGTCAGACTTCTTGTCTGTTACATCTGTTACTGCCCTATATCTCACACTTTGATCCACCCATAAATAAGACCTTTTACCCAGTGATTTACTGTGAACTGTGAAATGTTGCTGACCCATATCAAATGATCAGTCTTGTTTACCTTCCTGATAGGTGGCTTGGAGACTTCTACTTATCATTGAGAACACTACTGGGTAGTTTTCTTGACAGAGTAATTCTATCTTTATTCAGTATGTGTACATTCACAGTAAATTCCTTATCAGCGCAGAAGTTACTCTTCTCTGTCTGAGTAAACAAAACCTTTATGTGCTGATCTTCCAGTGGACTGGACACTTTGGGTCTGACTGGTCATGGTTTGGATACATTGATTCATTCTCAAATTATATTACACTGTAGTATCATGCATAACCCGCCTTAGAAACCTTTAGTTTAATAATAACCTGATGCTTAGAAGAACATTTGCTTATGAAGCCATATTTCCCATCTTCATGCTAAGTTACGTTGCAAAAATCTTAAATTGGCCAGTTTTTATGAAAGAAGATCAATGGCCGTAAACTGATTAAATTAAGCAATCTTCACTTGTGCTTCAGTGGAAAGGATAAGACACAAGTGATAGAAATGAGCTGATGTGGCCAGTTTCACAAATGTGCTTGCTTTTTGGTGGTGCCAAATCCTAATACATACTAATAATTTTTACTTAAACTGTAATGCCTATGAAATAATTTATAATGAAAACAATGCATCAAATTTTGTAAAGATGCAAAATACCATAATTTTCACTAGGCTTACGTCCTGCAGTGTATATATTTGGAATCATGTCAAATAAATTATCAACTTCACAGTGTAAAAGCAGTAGACAAGGAAATGTAAAAAATACAAGAATAAAATCATAAAAATATAAGAAACCCGCAATAACATATAATATTATTAGAATTATATCACATAACATATATTAGATAACACAATTAAACAAAATCAGATGTAATACAGTAACAAAACTATCTTGATTAAAATAAGCAATATTGTACATGCTTGATTATGAAAATGATTAGTCGAACATTGACTGGATTAGAATGGCCAATCTTAGTCTAGTTAACTCAGTTGCTTATTAATTTTAATGCAATTATTTCAGATGATTAATATACTGCTGACTTTAAAATGAAATTTAATTTCCTCCTAATCTCATATCTCCTAATTTCTGTGAGCAGTGTATATGTAATAGCAGATATCTTAATGGATGGGAGGACTAATGTATCCGTTTTCTTTAATACATAGAGAAAATAAAAAAGACTCTTTAGTTCTTACTGTATAGTGTGCAAATATACATTTTTAAATACCTCGTGCAACTTTAAAAGCGGTAATATTTGGCAACCCGTACCAGTATCAGTTCACTTGGGCAGAAATGTTACACGCTAGAGGATTGATAGCAAGCGCGTTAAAAACAAGAGGATGGCAAAGTATAAAGTATGTATTTAGCCGAATGGCAGTCTGTAAATATAATTTGTTTAAATTGCGATGAGCTATAAAGAACAAATAGGTGCTTTACCTTCATTATATTATTTGCTAGCTGTGCTAAGCTAAGCTAACAGAACCATAGTCAAGGACAAGTCTTCAGAGATAACTGAAACTGCTCACTTATGATAACGTACAAAACAACAATTATAATTTTTAAATTACATCTTGAAAATATTTAAGAATATCCAAAGCCACCGAACATATTTCCAACATGGGACACATTTAACATAATCTTTACTTACTCGTTTAAAAATACGTGATTCTAGGTTTGTTTTGCAGTGTCCCAGCCAATAAAACTAGTGGCTGTCTACCATGGAGATATGTTACTAGTGAAAATACAGCAAAGTATTAGTTAAAATAATTATTTAAAAAGTCATGTAATTATGACTTGTATTCCATTTTGGACAATATACTATTTTTTTCTAATCTTTCTCAAAGAACTTCTTAAAAATAGTCCCGATAAGCTCAGCAAGTGCTTTATGACAGATTTGCGCCATTTGATGTCCATAAGATCTATGGCTGTTATGACTAGATATTTTATTTAAATGACAAATAGTTGAATTCGTTAATATGACCGACAGAAGAATTTTTTAGACTCAATTAGCAGTGTCAGTTGCTCAGTGATAAGAGTCACTTGCTGGAAATGACAGTTCCTGAGGGTCCTGTTTTGAATCCTGGGTGGATTGTGCAATTTGAAGATGGTACAATGGACTGGCATCCCCTCAAGGATATAAAATATGCCTGCGCCCAGTGAGTTCTAGATTAGACTCCAGACCCCCTAATCCCCCAAACAAATGCGGGGTGAAACAGGATGCTTTGGTTTTAGAAATCACAATATCATCATGCCTAACTGGTCATAGTTTTCACTTTTCTGTATGATATGGCTATGTAGTTCATATGAACATGCATTATATATTATATCAACCTGAATTATATATTTTTTCCATTGCAGTGTGTCTTCTGCAGTGGAGAGACATTTGCAGAGATACCACGTCCCTCTTGTCGCCTCCACACTTCGCTGTAATAGTAGCTCATCCCACAAGCAAACTTCCTGCAGTCAGACAGATCATAGAGTCCATCTGAGCAACTCTTGTGTAAAGGTTTGTTAAGTCTCAACTTGGTAACAAAGTAACAAGATTTTCTAACAGACAAGTTGCCTGAAGTTGCCTCAACTGACTTCTTGAAATGGCAGGTGTTCCAGTTAACTGTATGAATATATTTTAAGTATATATGTTAAAAGCTATTATTATGATTTTTATTTTAACAATGTTTTTTTAAATGGAGAGTGAAATAAGACATGCTCAGAGTTAGTAAGCACTTAGTAAGTAAAAGCCAATACAGTATTTTGACACAAACACACAAGTCTATCTATAAATGGAAGACATTTTTTTGGAATAGTCAACTCAGAATCGTCACACCCCATTGAAATAGTAAATATTTTGTCTTTCAGCCTGAAACTGAAATGTTTTTTAGCTTTATTTACATAGTCTACCTTAGAGAATTTATACACTGAGTATAAAGACCGTCATGAACTTAATACAAACATTAAATCTAGAATATGGAAAATATAGTTGAGAAAAGTAATTTCAGCCATTTCTCTTCAATAGATCAATACCTATATAGTAGCATCTTTTGGTTTTTAATCCCGGTCCCAGTTAAGAGCAGTAAAATGCAATGCTAGAACCAAAGTTGTCATCTTCTCTTAAATTATCCCACCCTCACTGATTGTCCTTTTATCATCTCTTTGTTTTATACACAAAGTAGTCCCAGTTTATGTGCTGTAAGATTTTTTTGTGTATTATCTCTTGGGATGGCCTCGTGAGCACAGACATGGGCCAATCCAGGTTATTTACAGTATATATGGCATTATAGCATTATAGTTATGGCATTAATTGCTCTAACACTAATTGAAACCACTACAATTATTGTCCGACAAGAACCAGTTACTCTGGAGTGAGATCTGGAAGACGGGTTTATAATGATTAATTTATGGATGTGGTTACTTTCTCAAAGTTGAATTGTTGACCAAAATAGAAAATATTTTCGCTTTGATGCGACTATGTATATACAGCTGGAATTTAATTTATTTTAATTTTTAGTTAACTGGTGTAACATGGCAAAAGGTAAGCATTTTGACAGAGTGTGATGATTTTGCATAGGTATTGTACCCAAATGAGATGCTGTGCCAAGACAAAGAAATCCATTTTTTTAAAAAACCAATTCCAGATTTAAATGTAAATTCTCCAGTTTGAATGGTTGATAAATATGTTCAAGATCAATAAGTACAATTGTGTTGTTATTAGAGTAAGTAGAATGTTTGCATTACGATGGGTGAAGATCTGAACATTCTATGGGCATCATCACAAGACAACTATTTTTTTTTGCAACATGTATTGAATAAAAATGGTGCCAAAATATTACTGAGTTTAAGCTTAGGTTAAGTGTAGGCTTATTTTGTGGGATGCAGTAATATGTCAGGGGAAGATTATTCCATTGATGAAAAGACAAACTGGTGAGCGAGTTAGAGTGTTTCATTTTGTAGTTAAGGTTATAGTTAGTTTGCCTAGTTTGCTGATGTCCTCTTTCTGCAAATGTACTTTCAGCTTTGTACAGCTTATATGACAAAACTACAATATTCACTACTTGACTGTTTTAATTTAAAGATTTGCATATAAGAGGTAATACTTTGTATTTTGTGTGCAGAGACTCAAAGAAATCATGGAAAATGGAGAGTATCTAAGAATACAGGTGGAGGGTGGAGGTTGCTCTGGTTTTCAGTACAAGTTTTCTGTGGACACTGTGAAAAATGAAGATGACAGGTAACATTCTCACCTGTTAACTTTTTTTTTTTTTTAACCAGAAGGTACTATTTAATATACAGGGTTAGTCAAAAGCCACAGGACACATTACATGCTGGGTTGTGGACTTTTCACAAAGGTTGCCAAAACCATTGTTAAGGTTTCTTTGTCGGTAGTGGTCTTTGGATGACCACTGCATGACTTGTTCATAGTCCCTGCTTCTCAGAATTTGGCTGTAAGGATTGCAACAATGCTGTGTGACATTTGTGATCTTTCTGGGTGTGAGTTGTTGAAGTCTCTGCCTATGATAAAGCAGATGCGTTCCACGGATATTAGAATCATCCATCCCCACTTCAGTTACCTTTGATGAACAGTAAAAGTTGCTGTGTTGATTACATTTGAAGATTGCAAATTTTATTGCATCAATTGAATTCTGAGACAGTTCTGGTCTTTTTCATTGGACAAAACATGCCCTTGTTTCAACATGGTGGCTTTCAAGATGGCGGCCATGTTCTGGACATAGCCTAAAATGGGCTCCCTCACTCATTACTTGCTGAGGTTTTCAGATATGTCATTTCATTCCATTTGTTTCTGAAATAAAAGGGTGTCCTGTGACTTTTGACCTTGAAATCAGTGATTTGTACAATAGTTCTGAAATTCTGTAAACATTTCTGGTTGTGAAAAAAAGTTGCCTTGTGAGCTTAAAACTTCTGTGGCTCAAATGAAGAGCCAGTCGCTACCAGTAGCAAATTCCAGAGGATCTGGGATAAACATGGTCAGAAAAGGAACATGGATCTCATGACTTCTGTTCATTTTTAGTGTTTTTGAACAGAATGGTGTGGGGGTGATTATAGATGAGGACAGTCTGGAGTTTGTGAAGGGGTCCACTCTTGACTTCAGCCAGGAGCTCATCCGCTCCTCCTTCCAGGTCCTGAAGAATCCACAGGCAGAACATGGTTGCTCATGTGGCAGCTCCTTCTCTGTCAAGGTCTGAAAGTTGTTCCTGTGTCACTACCTTATGATTCACAATGACGTTAGCAGCGTTCTCTGTCATACTCGCGTATTTATGTTTATAAGATCATCTGAGTAGAAACTGAGTTGAACCAGGTGTTCAGAATAGAGAACTACTGATTTAAATAGACCCCACAGTATGTTCTCTACCAGCCAACACTAAGGATTTATTTAAAATCAATCCACAGATCAAAGCCACATTTCTTCTGCTGTTCAACATGTAATATACAACAAACCAATGAGAATGATTGTTATCTCCTTTTGTATGTTTTGTGATTACAAATGTTGAATATTGTAGGACATACATGTGTACATAAAGATTGTAAATAGGATATTATCCCAATAATAAAGTATAATGTATATCAAATATGTATTTTGTGTAGTGCATTTTGCCTGTGGACTGGAAATAACATCATATTCCATAAAATCTGATTTGTTTTTATTACTCTCAGGCTGTGTGTGTATAAACATTGGGAGTGGGTGGACTGAGCATGTGTAAATGAACCTCTGATAGATAATATATTTATTGGTCTGTCTGTGATGTAATCCCTCAGTAGCATCAAATAACATGCAACATCATCAGTTACTAAATCATTATTGATGGGAATGTGTAGCCTAAAGAGTTGGGAATCAGCTAAATGATCGATGTCATGCTTAGTTTAACCTTCAGGATATCATCAAGCTTCTAAGCCGGCATGTGCTGCATCAATGCCAAGAGTCCAAAGCTTTACTTAAATAAAAACTGAAGTGATACATTTTAGGATCTGATTGTATTAAATTAAACTAACAGTACAGACCTAGGTGGAGAAGTGTCAGGTTGCGAGCCCACCACCGCAGTGAGGCATGATGGTATTCCTGTGGGGCAGGGGGCGTCACACACACACACACACACACACACACACACACACACAGTTAATCCTAGTCAGGGTTGCGGGGCAAGCTAGGGCCTAGCGGAATAACTGCAGACAGGGAACATTCGTACACACAGATACTTAAAAGCACATTTAGAAACGCCAGTTAACCAGATGTACATGTCTTTGGAATGTGGGACGAACCCAAGCATACGCATCATGCAGACTCCACACAGACGGAGCCCAGGTTCAATATTGAACCAGTAATCTCTGAGCTGTGAGGTGACAGTGCAAACCACTGCACCACACACTAAACAAGCACACTGATTACATCAAAGCTGTTACAGCAACAGTAACATTCCTCCTCCACTGTTAGTAAGATTAGAGCTAATCTCAGGATTGCTATTTGCCCTCAGTCTCTTCAGTTTGCTAGTTTTATCGTTTGATATAAACAATACCAAAGTGAATGCATCAGAAGGATGACACAATCACAAATTCATTTGTACACACATTTTTTAATCAAATTCGACTTAAGAAAACATTTCACAAAAATATACAAAAGAATGCATTTACAATCGATATTTACAATATCAGAAAATTATGCACAGACCATATCACACTATTACTCAATATGACAAAAGATATAGAAAACATTTTGCATGTTGTAGTCTCCATTTGTTGTTAAATTTCTCTTCTGTTGAGACATTCCAGTTAAGTGAAATTAGATATTCTAATGAAAGAAACACAACTCTGTACTCAATCACTATGAAGCATAATTAAAAAAAAGGCTTTAGCAGCACAATGAGTAGTGATTTAATGATGCAACGTCGCATCGCAACACATTTCCCATTTGTTTCGAAAGACTGAATAACAATTGTCTTTTCATTCTCAGACAGGACACACTATACAACGCTCACCTACACACAGACTTGCACATAAAAGCAAGTTAAACTAAAGGTGCTACTGTTAAGAATGCCACCTACTTGTGCAGGGGAAGGTCTGAGGTCTAATGAGTGGATACCATGTTCAGGATTGACATTAAAGACCACCGGAGAACCACAGTGAGCAGGTCAGGTATACAGTGCATAGTATGCTTTGGCATGCTGACATCCATGAATATAACGTCTGTGTTACATTCGGGGATAAGGCCACAAGAGTTCTGTAATTCCATGAAAGGAATTCGCAAAAAAGCAAACAAATACATGAAAACATGATAAGCCCATAAAATATGTCATGATAATGTAGTCGTGTAAAAAGGATAGGTTAAAACAACTAACCCATAAAAAGATGGTGGTTTAAGGCTAATTTAGTTTGTTTGCTACACATGAGTGTTTTGACTGGAAGAAACTCTTACACACCCCAAAGACCAATGTATAGACATACTAAATGCAAAGATATTGCAGCCTAAACAGGGGTGCACCAATCCCATTATCAATATGATACGGAAACCCTTAACCACCAGAGTGACAGAGTGGATCTAAAAACAAATCACATTTGGTGTAAAATGCATAAGATCTGTGTGTTGTTAATGCAACTGTAATGGATTTTCTGCATTAACCACAGCAGCAGATACACCAAATCTAATAGCATTACTTGTAGGGGATTGGTGCAGTCCTGAGCTCATTCAGATGCATGCACCTGGTTGTAGAAATATCAGGGTGTAACCCCTGTTAAGAGCACCAGCTACTCGTGCTTCCTGTTCTCATGCAGCAATCTTCACCTTCTCATGCAGAGCTCTTTCATCCCTCAGTAGAAACATACAGGGCTTGAGTAGAAAAGCCTGGTTTCTGTGTTACTGTGGTCCCGCAGTACCATTGAGGCATGCACTGTGTGTGTGTGTGTGTGTGTGTGTGTGTGTGTGTGTGTGTGTGTGTGTCAGTCAGTGAGGAGCATGGACACACCGCCACACAAACAGGCTGGTTGGCAAAAAGAGAAAACACAGGCATTTAGATTAAAAACCTCACTAAACATGAAACATGATGTTTTCATATTAATTGTCAAGAAGAATATCAACCGTAATATTTATGCAGAAGTATATAGCACTGCAGAGGTTTAAACTTTTTCAAGCACCACTGTATAGTGTTAATGTATAGACACGTAAAAAGAAAGGGTATACACTTTTCTTTAAGCTTATGCAGATACCAGAGACTACGCAAAACTCATGAAGTGAACATAGCAGTATTTATAAGTACCTTCTGTCATCGCCTCCAGCACTGATGACAAAGCGGTCGCCATTAGTGAAGCGGATATTGGTTATATGAGCAGAGTGACCCAGAAATCGTTTGTGTTTGGCCTGAGGAAACACAGGAGATATTAAAAGGCATCTATTACCATTCACTAAATAGTGTTGTATGTGTAGAAGGGTAAAATAAATACTACAGTATCTAAATTATCTATTTAACCACAGTAGTTAGTACAGAATCCAGACTCGGCAACTATAATAAAAAAATATATATTAAAAAAAGAAAATACTGAAATTAAATATTTCACGTTCAGATTTACAACCTCAAATCATAAAAAAAAGCTGGGACTACATGGAAATGCATATAAAATAATACACAGTGTATCCTACATTTACTTTGGCTATTACTTAATTTTAGACAGTAATATCATGAGATATTTCATGTTTCGTCTGGTCAACATTTAATTTTTACTATTCAGGCCTGCAACACATAAAAAGGCGGGGCAGTAAAGCATTCCCCACTTTGTAATGTTGCTATTCCTTATCACCGTACCTAAAAGACATTTTCACACTGAGTATACTGTACTGATTTAGTATTGGTGTTATTTTGTTATATTGTTCCTGCAAACACATCTTAAGATGTGTAACAATATGAAGTCGTCATTGCCATATTTTTCATTTTAAAAATCTCCAAAGATTCTCTATTTGGGACAGGTCAGGACTGCAGGCAGGCCAGTCTAGTAACCATACTCTCTACTTTCACAGCCATGTCTTTGTAATGTGTGCAGCATGTGGTTTTGTATTGTCTTGCTGTAAAATGTATGGACGTCCCTGGAAATGATGACATCTTAAAGGCTTAATGTACTTTTTCTGCATTAATGCCCCCATCACAGAAGTTTAAATGACCTTTGCCAAAAGCACTGACAAGCCCATACAAAAAACCCTGGCTTTTGGACTTGTTGCTGATAACTGTGTCTATTTATTAATTTTTTTTCTTCAAAAAGACCTGAAATACTGATTATTCTGATGACAATACGTTTCCACTTTGTAATGGTCCATCCACGATGCCTCTGAGCCAGAAGAAGATGACACATTCTGGACATGGTTAACATGCCTAACTCTGTATTGCCTTGCTTGTTAAGGATGTAATGTAATCCCTTGCCAGTGTGGTTCTATCAGCTATTAATGAATTAAGGTTCTTGATGCAGTACCATCTGAGGGATCGACGCGTTCAGCTTGAGCTTGGCCTTTGGCCTTTATGCACTGACATTCTTCCTGATTTCTTGAATCGTTTAAGGAAATTGAGCACTGCACAGGAAGAACTATCAAATCCTTTCCCTTTCTTTGAGTTACATTGTACATTAAAATTTCTAAACTTGTCTTATGCATGTATTGACAAACTGGAGATCCTTTGTCCATTTTTGTTCATCAAAGACCTCTCATGGATGATTTTTGAACCAAATCATGATTACATTCACCTGTTTGAAAATCACTTAATCATTTAGTTTTTTAATTCAATACTACAGTAGTTACAAATTGCCCCTCTCCCAGTGGATGAAAAGGATTGTTATTAACAAATGGAATGAACATTAAATATCCCAGGTTCATACTGAACGGAAAGGTCACAGTAGGTCTTACAACCCCTGATACACTGCTCACAGAAATAAGGGGATTTAATTAATAGATATTTCATTTTAAAATACCCCCTAGTATTTGTGAGTAGTGTATTTACAGGGCTCAACTACATGTGTAGCCTGGACACAGCCAGTTCATTACTCAGGGTTTGGATCAGTTCACTACTGCAACATGGTAAAATCATTCCCCATCTGGCATCCCCTCCCTCAGATAAGGCCAACTGTATGTCTGTGGGATTAACCACCTCGACTCGACCAAGGTCACTGTGCTGGTGGGCTATCAAACTGCGACTTTGCCACCGTAGCACCATCAGTCAGAGTATTTTTGAAATCTAGTTTTGGCCATAAAAGATTAAGCTCACATTTCCCTTACCTTCAAACATATTTTCTGCTATGAAAAAACAATTGTAATCAACTTTTATATGTATTGAATTCAACCTATGATACAGCTCCCTATATTTACATATGGAATTTCTGTTTCATCATGTAATGTAGTCTGTTCTTCAACCATAATGGCAGATAACCCCATTGCATCTTAACTAAACAAAAACAGTGCTGGACTAATGACCCAAAGTTTGAGCTCAAATTCCAGTAATGTCAAGTGTTCTCGTTTGGGTAATTGAGCCTGGCTGTTAATCCTTAATTGATTGCATTGTGCCATGTGAGATTTCAATAGCTCTAAGTGTACTGTACAATGTCCTTAATGAATAAATTGATTAATAGCTTAGCTTTAATTGGGGACTGTGTATAATTAAACAGTGTGTGTTAATTTAAGCATACTGAATTTGTTTACTATTATGTTTTGGGTGAAGCACCAAATGATTTGATATTCCAAATTGGTCATATATTTACTGTAAAAATAAGTACAAGATCAATACATTCTCACAAAAGGCTATAAAGACAAAGTACTTACAAATTTCTCTGGACATGGAAAGTCGAACAGCTTTACCATTCCAAAGTCATCACCAGTAACAATGTTAATGCCAGAGTGTGAGACGCATGCACACGTTACGTCAGCTTTATCTGTGTTACGGGACCAGGTTCCCACCACCTCATCTCCAAGCACACTGCAAATAAATCAGCACAAAAAAACGTCACTCCTGTGTCTTACAAATAACATCAGATATAAGATTTGCTTAACTGAAAATGTGCTGACCATTACAAGTGCTTAAAAATATACCTGAAATACTGTCTTAAGGTCTCAACCACACTAACATATTTTTCTTTTAACGTCAAGCAGATTAAAGGTGAAACATGATGTAAAACTTTATAAGTTACCTTGTCCAGGTGGCCCAAGTGATTCTGTCTATAATGGCCTGTTCTGTAACCTGCTTCCCAGAAGGCACCTCGTACACCAGCCGTTTATAAGCACCAGTGGATAACTGTCAGAGGGAATAAGAATAATGTGTACATAGTGTGTGTTAAATTCATCCTATACCCCAAGTGTGTTCTTGATTAAATCATGTCAATGAGGTAATTCACTGAAGTGAGAAAAATGATTATGCCATATACAAAGAAATGTAAAAATACAGTATATATCATGCAGTCCTGTTTTAGAGTCTTGGCTGTGCTTTCAGCCAAACAGACACAATTGGTTATGTCTAAAGAAGAAAAGACTTTGATTGTCTGGGCAATTGGAAATGTTGGAAAAGTCAGGTGTATTTAAAGAATATCATTTTCAAAATAAAAAATTTAGACCTTTATATTGCAATGTGACCAATCCTGGCTTACTAAACTCGCCTTGTTATGATATTCGCTGTTAGCACTGCTGAATCATTCACCTTGGCTAAAATGTAAAAATTGCCCAATTAATTAATTTAATTTCATTACTGTATTACTTTTACAAAAGTATTTACATTGTCTAAGAACAGTTACTGAGGTGCCAAGTGCTGTAAAACCAAGTGCTATACATGTCACACAATTACATATATGTCTATATATGGACATAGTTTTCAGAACTCTAGTTTTAAAAACAGTGTTTATGGGTGATCTCATCTAACAGAATAATGAGGGGGAACATGCAATGATTTAGAACTTAACAACAGTCTTTAAGGACTTAATATTTTTTTTCAATGGATATCACTATATATGAATTTAGATTATATACTTCTTTATAAAATTTTACAATAATAATATGGTGGTTGTGTGATTGGGTTTGACTATACCAAACATATCGTATTAAAGAATACACTGAAATAAAAAACATAACTTTTCATTTACGGCATTTAGCAGACGCCCTTATCCAGAGCGACTTACAATTGATACAATCTTACAATCCAAGCAATTGTGGGTTAAGGGACTTGCTCAAGGACCCCAACTGTGGCAGCTTGGCAGAGCCTCTGGTCCAGAGTCCAGTACCTTAACCGCTAGGCTACCACAGTACCATAACTTCTCGCGTTCAAACACACATATCCAGAGTGCACCTGAATAAAGCAGCTGTCCGCAGAGTAGTCCATTTGAATAACAAAGCTGGGGATATCTCTGCAGCAGTTTATACGGTTCAGCTGTGGACCCAGCGTCAGGTCATAGAAATCCACAGCATTCTCACTCGAGCCAACAGCGAGGTAACGGGAATCTGGACTGAACCTGTGTAAGGACACATAAACACATTCAAAGCTTCCTGTCTGTCCTTTATGCTCAAACATCTTCCAGTCTGTGCTCAATACTTCCTGACTGTGTTACAGGCACTGCAGTTTAACCTGATATCCTGAATGGGTGAGCGGCGATCCCTCTTCTTGCCCCAGATCTTGAGTGAAGTGACAAGAAGAATGATGAACTCCCCGTTCTTCATGCCGATGGCCACCATGTCCCCCTGAGGACTGTAGCTGACCGCGTGTGCAGGGTGGCCCAGGTTTACTTTATTCAGCATCTTCTGTTTTTGGCATAAAGGAACACAACATAGTATTTATCAGACTTATCTGACTTATGTTATGTTTTTTTTTTCCAACTGACAAAAATATCTTACTAAAGCTAGTATTTTTAAATATGAATTTAGGTTTGTGTGGGAGTGTGAGTGAGTAAATGAGAGTAAGAGAGAGGTATTGTTACCTTCTCTGAAATGTCCCATAGCCGTACAGTGCCATCCTCTGCAGCAGACAGGAAGACATCTCGTGTAGGGTGAGCTCCCAGCCCCCAAATGGGACCCTCCATGTGACCGTTAACCAGAATGTTACAAGCTGCGTTTTTCTCTCCTACTTCAATGATCTCAGCATTTCGTGTACCCACCAAGATCTTACCCTAAACAAAAAACAAAAGAAAACAAGAACAAACTCTTTCCATTTTTGCTTGACAGTATAAAAAGGTATAAACAATAAATAAGCAAATATGAAATGTAAACTGTAAAAAAAAAAAGGTTTAAATAATAAAGATTATATTTCATTCTTGCAGTTAGGGAAACTTTGTGGTGCATGGATGACAAAATCTTAAGTGTAGTGGCTTGTTGGAAAAATGGATACAACTATATGCTGTATGTATGTGACGGATCGTATATGGTTTCAGCTTCCGAATGAAATACCTATATAAAAAAGTTCCTATTCTCATGCCGTTACATGTACAACCTTGGTAAAATCTACAGTCTTCACTGAGCAATGGTTATTTACTAAAGTGGGCAGTTAAGCTTCCATTATAAATGAGGCAGTGGGTTTTGATTCTTCTTTGCATTTCCTGTGCAAAGACTAACAGTCTTACAATCCAAATAACTGTTAAGACAGCAGGAGCTCAGTGCCTGTGAACCCTAGACCTTAATAGCTAAACCACCACACTCCCACGTAGGACTGTGCAGTGTATGCATTTACCTTGCCCCTGCAAACAGAGCGCACAGAGTCGATGATCTGACCAGTCTCTAGTCTAAAAGCTCTGCAGCGCTTCAGTTCCTGATCCCATAGCTTCAGCGCACCTCCCTCCTTAGACCTGCAGGGGGCAGTTAATACATATAAACGCAAAGCTTAAGCCTCCATTAAGGAGTACATGTTTTGAGGCAGATTAAGGCTGAACTTTTACAACATAACTTGGGTATTAACAAACACAAAAATCATTTGGTGGTCTCTAGATCTGAAAATCATGATCGTCCTTGAGCGTTTTATGTTGAATTTTTATATGGACGTCTCAAATTTCAACAACAAAGCTAATCGTAAAATGGTAAACCGTGTTTAACATCATTGAGAGGCTGAATTGGAATAAAAAGGTCACTCACGGTCGTTCTTTGCCGCCCGTGACAATGAGGCCATCTCTCAGTGTGGTGTACATGGTGAACACAGGACCAGTGTGTGCCTTGGCCACAATGCGCACTAGAATGTGTTCCTTCCATACACATACATCTCCACTAATGGTACCTGTAAATGTCAAGTTATTCTGAAAAGAAAACAAACCTGCACTAATCTAGTGACCTCTAAGAGACAGAGAACAGTACACACGAGCATGATACAGTTCATTACAGTTACATCAGTTACAACAAATATCACAGTACTTAGACTCACTCACGCACTCACTCCCTGGGGGGGACCAACCATACACAGGGTGCCAGTCCATCGCAAGACACACATGCACACACACACCGGGACACACACTGAGATGCCAATTCACCTAATGCATATCTATGTAATATGGGAGAAAACAGGGGTATCCAGAGGACACAGAAATAACATGCAAATTCTACATAGAAGACCATACTTCATTTCATTTACATTATGTTATAACCCTGCATTTTCCTTGTCTGGGTCATAGTGGGATCTGTTGCCTATCCTGGAGAACACAGGGCCCAGGCATAAGCATGCCTTGGATGGAACATCAGGCTGGAAGGGGTCACTGTAGCATGATGTTCTCCCAACCAACTCCCCTCATCTCAGACAGCCAATAGTGTCTCATCAGAGAGAGAGAGAGAGAGAGAGAGAGAGAGAGAGATAATATAGAGGCATACTTACAGCTCCGAATGCCACAGAGAGCATGGTCTGCATGTGAGCATCCTCTATGGAACTCAGCACTCCTTTCTTGCTGAGCAGAGCTCTGCCTGCCAGCGTCCAGAAGCGCACATGCTTTACTCCCACTGACACGAACTGAGTGTCTGAGTCTGGCCTGAATTCAGCCACAAATATGCGCTGTGTGTGGCCAGAACGACTGGCCACTTTGGTACCTTGAGAGGAAAAACACAACAGGTGGTGTGGTGAGTTACTGGCCCAAAGAGCAGCCTGCATAATAACAGTGAGAAAGACTGAAAGCAGCACAAAGAGAATCAGAGGTGAAATACCTTCCTGCCACTTCCAGATGGTGATGGTGTGCTCTGGGTCCAGGCCCGCAGACAGGAGCAGCTTGCCAGTTGCACTGAAGCTGACTGAACAGACGCCTCTGGAGTGGCAGCACCGCAACACTGAGAGAGTTTGCTTGTTCATGGCTTCCCATACATGGATGGATGGGGATGTAGCTGAAAAGCGCATGGAAATTGTTGTCACCACGAGAACAATGAGTGAGCAAAGTGATCAATTAATATACTGAAACAATTGGGAGAATAGATGATAAGTAACAATAAAATATAATAACCAACAAAAACAGCCAGCATGCTACTGTGTCAGTGTCACTAATGTTTAAAGAATGGTACATCACGATCAAAAGAACATCTTGTCAGTGGTTCTTATTAAATGATGGTTGTAGTACACAACCTGTTCTTAAAAATCCACCATGTTTTAACCCTTCTTTTCCTGGTATATATAATGGAATTATCTGTAGAATATCCTGAAGAACACAGGACCCAGGCAAAAGGTGCCTTGGATGGATCATCTGTCTATCACAAGGCCGTCAGGGGTCAGGGATCCCAACCTCCGAACCAACCTCCCTTATCTCAGACAGCCTGACAGCATGTGATGTCTGTCCCAGTAAAAAGCCAATGCCAATTTCAATGGAGTGTAGATACTTAGGTGGAGCAGCATTTGGCAGGGTTTGAGTTTTAGTGGTGCCTTCTGCTTTGCATCTACAGATGCAATTGACTGTGTCTGAGGGAGGGGAGGCCGGTCAGAGTTATCTTCTGGCTACATTAATGTCATTAAGCAGACACCCTTATCCAGAGTGACTTACAACTGATACAATCCAATTACAGGTTAAGAACCTTTCTCAAGAAGGTGGGATGGTTCAGTAAGATAACCACTAGGGCACCACAGCCCCAGTTGGCTCTGGCTGTGGCTCTAGCTGAGGGAGGCAAAGCATGTTGGAGGATTATTTTCTGACTCTGATGATTTTCTAACATCAACCCCTGCCTATCTGTTTGTCCAGGGACTTTGCATGAGGTCCAGGAAAAACAAGGTTAAAATGTAAAACAAGGTCAATTGTAAACTGTAGTTTTATTTCATGTAGAGCCAGCAGGATAGTATGGCATATCTAAAATTGCACATACATAAAAGGCTTCACCAAACCACTAACCATAAATAAAAGAACCATTTTTTTGGAATTATCATTCATATTCTCTGAAAAACGGACAAAAAATTACAAATTCTGCCAATTCTTACGAGCACAACTGTAAGCCAATTTATGTCTGGCACAATAAAAACAAATACGTTAAGGTTTTATTTTATTAGGAACACCCACCTTGTACTGACACCAAATTAACATTTCATTTAGTACACCTTCCATACAGGTGCAAATTCTAGCTATAAAAGTACTGACTGCAGGTCATCTGTTATTAAACACAATCTGTCACTGTGAGACTGAAAATGGGAGATGCTCCATTCTCCTCACTACAGGGACACTGACATTAAAGTTTGTCTTAGTTTAGTTGGTTTCTTTGGAGGTTTCCCTATTTATAAAGCTGATCTTTATTTAAGCTGCTTTGAGACAATGGTAAAAAGTGTTATGTAAATATTTTAATCCTGGTCATAGTGGAAAATTATCATTATCAATACTGTCCAATTCAATAATGTCCTGGTAACTACAAATTTAATCACACACTATGACACTGTAGCATATTTAGCTCAAAGCCTCGAAAGTATTAAGTTACCAACACAAGTGCAGCAACATAAACAGCAGATCCATGATAAGTTGGAGAACACACTAAGAACAGTGTATACATCTTACCTGACATATCACCAGCGTCACCTGTGAAAATGTCAAAAAGATGTTAGAACATATGCAAAAGTGAAACAAGACATAAAAACTACTGGCAGAGATTTGTAGGAAACAGCCAAGACAACACACACAAAATGCTCTTTTAAGCCATAAGTATTCATAGCTTGAGTGATAAACAGTAATAAACACAGCAGTCTTCCCCATAGCTAGCATTCTAGACTCCATATCCAAACCCCCAGTCTCAGCCCTTGTTTGCGCAGCCTGCACAGTATCCTAATAATCCTCTAAATCTTCTCAATTTATTGGGTCATGTGCCCCAGGAAAATGTTTCTGTGCCCCACTAAAAACACAGCGCTAAAGACTAAGTTTTATCCAGGATTGTTGAGCAGAACTACAGGACGTACGCAATGGGAGTAAATAATTCCAATAATGGCCCACTATCTCTCCTAAAGCTCACAACACCAGAGCCTTTTTTTCAAATGTTTGAGTGGCTACTGATTTCAGTAAGAGCCAGTTTCTTCGTTTATTTTGCATGGAGTAATCTGCAAATATTTAAAAGAAAGTCAGCCATGCTGCAGACAAGGTTATAATAGAGCACGGCTATATGTTTTGGCCACTAATTCCCATATAACCTAGCGAATGTACATATTAGACCAGTATAGCAAAGGCATTCGTTAAACTAGCAAAGGCATCAGTTACATGATGTTAAATAAAATGAATGCAGTTAATAAAAATGTCTTTAGTGTTAATTTCTCATCTATTGAAGAGCAACATCCACTTTAGTCTTAAACCATTTGTTCTATACATGTATGGTAACTGGGTTATTGTCTATGCACAGTTGAGCTTAAACTCCTATAACTGATAGGGGTAAGTGGGGGAGTCCAGCTGTACCCCTCTAAATTATGTGGGTGCCCCAGTACAGTAAATAGTCTAGAAATGCACCTGGTCTGACCCCAAGGCTTCATCGCTAGGGCTAGGGCTAGGGCTTTCTAGGGCTTTATCGCATTTATCGCTGATATCTGGCAAACAATGACAGAAGGTCTGATGAATAACACAATGAAAAAAAAATCAAACAGGAACAAAGACTAATTAAAGGCAGCTCACGTCTCACAGACATACCTACTTGGCCAGTTGCCACCACGTTGGGGAACTTGGGATGTTGATTAATGGTGAGGCACAAAATGTCATCACTGTGCTCCATATAGAAACTCTGGCAGGCTGGAAGGGTACACACAGAGTACACTTAACATTTTACACACCATGTCAGCTTGCCTGATTTCAGCGCTCTATCATAAATCAAGTAGAACCTGTGGTTAAGTTTAGGACGATTCCAACCGAAGCTGTGTGGTAGATGATATCCGCCCCCTCGTTCAGGTAATGCACATTGTTCCGACAGTCGTTGCCCCGGTAACCATATACCAGCTCAAGTACCAGGTCCTGTGGGAAGAGTTAAATAGTAGCTACAGTCAGAGGTCATCTCTGTGGTAATGGCACAGAGGCTGAAAGACTCTGCATTCAGGATGGGAAAGGACAGGCACAGAATAAGCATGATGCAATTGAATTAAGTAAGGTTAACAAGATGAGCGTGGCTAATGGCTCTTCCTCTGAGCTGTGTGTCTGCCACATCACACACACACACTCATCAAACAAGGCTTAGAAGAAGAGATACACCAAACCAGCAGGAAGGTACTTGCAAGCTTTCAAAGAAAAACAGAACTATGGCATTTCCATTAAATTTATACACTATATGTATTTACTTACTTCAATAGGTCTTTTCTTCTTGCCTACATTGTTGGTCTGCAGTTTCTCTGGTACTGGTAGGGCCCTGCTCACTGGGGGTCTGTGTCCAAATTAGGCATATATATACACAGTTATAAGAAGGACCGTACTGTATACTGTAACTAAACAATTATCTTAAGGGAACAAATATTTATGCACTACGTGACAATAGGTCTCATTTTTCACAGTATTATGATATTTAACACTACATGTCAGTTAGAATCACTCTGTTGGTGGTGCAGAGCAAGACTGCTTACCTAGAGCCCCTTCATGGAAGCATTGACAGAGAAACACAAAACATTAGAACCACTTTCTCTCATTTAGCTGTCACCCACGTGCACCAGATCGAAAGGACACAACATAGGGACACTGAGAACACAAAATATATGGCACAGAGTGGGAGCAGCTATAAGCTAAAGCCATTTTCTCAGTGACAGCAATGATTAAGTCAATAATAGCATGTAGCCTGAAACAACTCTCAATGGCTCACAGTCAGCAATGCAAAAGCAGTAACTTAGTCTGAAAAACTAGATTATTTATTTACACTATAAATAAGGTGTGAAGCAAGTGAGGCCAGTGCTTAGGTTTCAAATCAGTCCTACACTCATAGAGTGCTGTCTATTCTAACGTGGAACTAAAAACCATCTTCAAAAGGTGTACCATACAGATAGATGCTTGTATGCAGGTATGATTTTTTTAATGAAGAGACAGAAAAATGAGAATGAAAATACAGACTTTTGTTTAATGGTGGATAGTCACAGAAAACAAGTGAGACACGTTATTTTTTAAGAGCAGCACCTGTTTGTCCTTACCTCACTACCCCTTGTCTTCATGTGGTGACAAGGAAGAGTACAAGGTAGAGACAGACATAGAATGAGAATGAGAGAAAGAGACACCAGGATGCTATATTACCATTTCAAAACCAAAGTGTTCCACATACAATAAAACTGTAAATGTTGTCCATTCGTTGCAGACAATCAAGGAGTGGATCATTACTGTCATGCTCGATCAGCACAGCGGATCTTTGTGACTTTTTTGGTTTAGTTTTGGAAGTGCTGACACAATTTAGCATACTGTGCCTCGGCACAAGACAGAGCAATAACACTACTCAAACAAACTGTGCTTTGGCACTCAGCCACACCTGGGCACAGCACGTATTGCATAGTGCAAGTATACCCTCAATGCCAGTTAGGAATGGGTAGGGTTGGTGCAGAAGTGAAACTTTGTACTGGACAACCATTCACAGGGTTAGGTCATCAACTGACCTTTCCCTTAAAAACAACCAACTGTGCCTGTGTGAAGCCTGACCTATCCAGAAAGCACCACTGAGACTCGATCTGGCTTAGAACCAGGTGCTAATTATTTTTTTCCATTTATTTATTTTCTACATGTTTTATCATTTATTGGCTTGTTTTAATCAGGGTTGTGGAAGTATAACACCTAACCCTAAGACATGGATGATGCCCCATCCCATGTCTCTCCCTCAGGCGCATTTGACACTCCAGTGGGCCAGAAGGCACTACCAGGATTCAAAACCAGTTCACCATAGTGGAGAGCCAGTGAACTGCAACTGTGTTACCTGAGAGCCTATAATTAATAATTATTGTCACTCTAACAAAAGTAATTGTTAATCTAAACACAGAGCTAACTAGTTACTTTATGGACCAATACTTGGTCAATGGAACTTCCAGAGTTAGACCCATGATTAGGTTTGCACAAGTGTGTAAAAAGATTAAAAATACACTGTTAACTTTAAGAGCAACTGGTAACTAATTAACTAGGTAATTGTACACATTTCAGAAAAGTAATTTGGAGCTTGAGAATTTCACTCCATGTTTAAGCTCAAAATCTGGAAATGTAGGTATCTGTACAACATGTTATTAATTGTAATACTTTCTACATAAAAATAAATAGATAACTGTATCAATAAAGGTTTATAAGTCTACATCATTACCACTGTACTACCCCAACAAGATATTAGAGGTATGTGCTGTTAAAATCAACATTTAGGCTACTGTGATGTACATATTAAGCTTATTATCACAAGAAAACTGTGTGTAAATTATACAAGGATACAGCTGAAAACAAATCTGTTAAACACATGCTAAATCTTTTTTAATGTATGGTAAATCAGTGTTATTGGTGTATATATACACAATGGTATTGTGTAAATAATACACAATAGAGGAGTAAACTGTTATGTTTATGGTCTGTTTAGGGGAAAGCCACAAGACTTGAGAGGATAGTTTGATGGAAGACTAAGATGTATTCATAGACCGTATTATGAACAGCAAAGAAGATCAGTCAGATGAAACAGAGCCTCAATAAGTACATGTGAACCAGTTTATATACTTATAGGTAAGTGAGAATAATACAGATAGTGGGGGGACAAACAATAAAAATACTACAATGCTCACAAATATTAGACAATATTTAAAATTGAAATATCCCAAAATGAAATAGTAACATCGTAACAGTACATATATAAGCAGTTAACAGAGGAATTTTTGCTGTTTTGAGTCTGTTTACAGCTGGAGTCTGGAGTTGAAGGACTTAGAGAACGATTTTCCTATTGTCATATTGTTTACTATTATAATTTTTTTTAGGATCTTGAAAACCATGGCTGTTAAAGCAAGCAGTAGTTGATAGGATGGACATTAAAACGGCACATACCTGTACTATATTTAAGTGAAACAATAATCATATAAGAAAAAACACGATGGGAAAAATATGGGACGAAAGTGGTCTTATTACTTGACATAATACTGAACTATGAAGAAGTCACATTAAAAGCTGGGCTATATTAGGTCAAGTTACTGCAACAGAAAGATCCAAACATACCTTTCATCTACTGATGGTTCTTTTTGTTGTAAGTGGGGTTTTACGCCTGTCATGGGTCGCATGTTTGTTGACAAGGCCTTGATTACATAGTTGATCTCATTTTCTCTTGTCACATCACTATCATACCCTGAAAGGAGCAAAAGCACCAGAAACGGAACATGACATGTACATGATTTTATATGCTGGAACAGATTCTTCAGCATTAAAGATGGATTTAATAGTTTGTGGACTTCTTTATACTACAGCATAACATCAGTGACTATCAGCCAGCAGTATGATTGTTCTGAGTGGCAGATATTACAATTGTTTAAGGCAACACAGGTTATCTCACCCCCATCATCCTCACTCTCGATGTCAGATTCCTCACTGTCGCACTGGTGTACCTCCCGGCAGCCCTCGGCATCATGGCTCCAGATCATCAAAGACGTGTCTGCACCTCCCACCGACACCAGCAGAGAATCATCATGCGCCCAACGCACATTGGTTACGTGAGTGCTGTGGGCCACGTATCGCTTAAACTTGGCATGTTTTCCCTGATTAAAGATAGATAATGCAACACAACTTTTATTACATTCCAGTCGTCTATGAACAAAATGCTAAACACAGGCAATTATAACTGTCTCTTGGTAACATGGAGTTTAACAGTTCAAAGCCAATGTGAAAATGAGACCCTGGCATTTTTCTTCTGTAATGTGGCATACTTGCACAGACTTCACAACATACATTTTAAATAGGATTCACATATTTAAAAATGAAAATAGGTGACTCTGCTGGTCCACTTACTTTTGTTTTTTGTCTTTCAAGTTTCACAAAAGATACAAAGATCAGAATGACTCTATTGTATAAGAAAGTACTTTTACTTTATTTTTAAATCAATATTAGATTATTTTAAATTAAACACCAAATACAATGTATATTTTGTTTTATAATTATTGTGCTCGATTATTATGTTTTTACTAAAATAACAAATCCATTTAAACAAAAAAGGCTAAATATTTCAGAAGACCACCTAACGCATGGTGACACTAACATTGCAGGAAAAAAACGATCAAATATGTAGAAAATGTAGGAAAAAACTGATTGACATAGTCCTGAACTATACTGAATTAACAATTGTTTTAAAAACACAACTGCAGTGTATTTTTGGGGAAGGAGTTTCCTCATTTTTTCAATCCAATTTGGATATGTTCACTACACCTCTCCATATTCTCTGCTGCATGCGACCCCTCTACAAAGGGACTTCTATGGCTAAAGCATTCGTATCACACGCTGCTTCCATCTGCCATCTTTTCCGACACCTTCACTATCACCATCCGTCAGGTATCAGCCAATTGTGTCCTGAGACACAATGAGAAGTAGTGTATTTGACCATTATGCCCAACATGCAGCAGTGTCTTAGTAAATATCCACTATTCATACCTTTACAGGAGACCTGAAGAGCTTCACATATCCAAGGTCATCGCCTGTTGACAGCACTTGTCTGTTGTTGCTCAGACATGCAGTCGTCACCTCTGTAACTTCACTGACCACAGGCCAGATGCCCTCACAGGAGTTCCCCAACACACATGTCCATGTGTTCCACTCAATCTTATCCACCTGGACAAGGAAACAATGCAGAAATGAGCCAAATTTCAGCACAATTTCATTTCATTTCAGCACCAACACAATCACAGGTTAGTAAGGTAAGTGCCTCTACTAATGTACTAGTGGTCATAAGCGTGGCCCTATTCCTTGACTCCAAATTTAGACCCATACAAATGAAAAGTGGGACATGTTCCTGCCCTTACAATTGCCCTTCCTCCTGTCAGGAATAATTTAAGGGCATGTCACAGTAACCACAGCAATGCCACAACACTTCAGAGCAGCACTCACCTCTGCGGCAGGAATGGTTTGCTTCTTCCCACGAGGGGCCTCAAAAAATAGCTGCTCCTTAGATGCAGTGTTGACCTGCAAAAGCTTCCCTAATGACAGATGGAACAGTTTCATTACATGCACACAACACTGAATATACAGCAGTGCAATACAGGTTGAAAAGAAGAAGAAAAATAATAAACCGTTAATTAAACATTCTGTAGTCTCCTGTTAAATGTATTACTCATGGTGTTCACTAACCCAGTTTAATCAAACTTTGATTTACCCTTGAACTCATAAACATTATTAATATGTTTATTAGAATAATGGTTTTAAATGACCAGTGCATAGGTTTTTACAGAGGACCAGTACATATATCTTTTTATTTATTCCTGATTATTTAAAGGGAAAATTTGTGTTTTCTCTTACCTCTTTTGTCCCAGTCAAGATGGGTGATGGAGTTCAAGGATCCTTTGCAGACGCCCACCCTCTTGCTGCTCATCACGTTGTATATATCCACGAAGCTGTCGCCTGAGGCCACAGCCAAATATTTCCCTGCACCTGCAGCAAGTGAACTAATTAATCAGCTCACCCATTCTCCCATATGTGCAAGTCCTTCTCATCACCATGCTATTTTTTATTGCAAAATCTTATAGTGTATTTACCTTTCACAAAGAAGTTAAAAGTCTGAAGCACGACAAGACCGCAATTAAATACATGTAAATGAATTACATTGTAACATGCTTTGTATTGTTTGCTCAATAAGAATATGCAATATAGAAAAAGTAGAAACCTGAGCTGGTCTTATTCAGAGCTTTTTACGTTTGAGTCCCTTCCAGTGTGAAACTGTGACAAATTTCAAATGCTATTTCTGGTTCAACTCAGCACAGACTCTGTAATCTGATGTGTCTGGTTTACAGACTTACCAGGAGAAAAGCGGATATCGGAGATGGTGTCCTTGCGGTGGTGGAATGACACCAGGTCCTCCAGAGTGTCTGCATTAACAATGAGAAAGCTGCCATCGTTCAGCCCCACAGCCAGAGCCTTGCCATCCGGAGAGAAACAGCAGCATCGACCACCTGCAGTAATGCAATCATATAAAGATAATGTGCCTGCATATTTATCAACAGCTTCTGCTCGCAGGCTACACATACTGATGAAGACCACTGATATGTTTAAGGCTTCATGACAGCTAATATCTAAAGGACTTGGCTCCATGTAGGTGTGTGCGATATATATTGTCTACAATAATATCTTAACTGTTCTGTTAACAATGTTATCACACACTGACATCACTGAGTAATAGTCAAAAATATGCCTTAAGAGTTCATTTATTCACTGGGTCATGTACCCTGGTAGGATAGACTACTGCGCATGCTCACTGAGAGCCTGCAGGGGGCAATAGGCACAAATGTTAAGTTAAGTATTCTAATTAGAAGCACATGAAAAACAAACAATGACAGGAGACCAAAATACTTTTAAAAAATTATTTTAGCTAATTGGTTGCGGTTAAAGCTTGACCACAAACGTATTTTACCATCTGCAAACAAACACCATGCAGAATATGAAGAATGATAAACTTCTGGAGTCGGCTGTTCACAACAAGCATTAACCAGCCAAGGTACCAACACACTCAACAAACCTTATAGTAGAATAATTTTGCAAAAAATGTCTTAAGACAAGAAAATCACAATGCATAACAAATGCTGTGACCAATTTTATCTAGAAATTTTATCACCACGGTTCAATTCGCAGTCTAGCTTTTGCCTGCGTTCTCCTTGTGTCCATGTGGGTTTTCTCTGCATCTTAGCATATATTTACTCTATTACACACACACACACACACACACACTCATTGTTCTACACAATAATTTAATCTTATAGTAGTTCGTTATAGCTTATTTGTTATCTGCAGCTAATACTACTTCCTTGCTGTTTCTGTGGAGCAGCATAAAATAAATGCAACAAAACCCTAATTCAGAAACCCATTCTGCTACATTTGTCTTAAGTGCCTCCGCCTGCAGGCAGTCAATGTGCACTTACAAATAATTGCCATTTTCAATGAAGTTCACACATCTTACATTTTCTAGTCTAAATGAGTTGCAAGCATTATTTCAAGATCATGCTTATAAAATCATACACCCTGTTCTCTTCATGAACTCAACCTGCAGAGAATACATGGATGAAGTAATATAAAGCAGGAAGTTACACGTATTCTCTTGTGTCTCTACTGTGTGCTATTGCAATATCTTGAAATTTTATTGGGTCACAACTGTCTGTCTCTGTACACTCTGTACACTTCAGTCCCTGAAGAACTACTATTGCACATCTTACTGACAGTCAGCACAGTATTGATGTACCACCTGCTTCCACATTGTATTTACCCTGTGAATAAGTCAACCCATCTACCCACCTTTCTTGAGTTTGCGCACAGCAAGCATGCAGTGGCTAGGTGAGAGGTCCCATATGCGCAAGGTCTTGTCGTCACTCACAGTGGCACACAACGGCAGATGAGGGTGGGTGGCCAATCCCCATACTTCTCCCTCCATGTGTCCCTGCCCACCCACAACAGAAAGCACTATTAACTTTAAATTTACACACTGTTTAACTGCTTGCATCCACACTGTATTAGCCAGGACTGTGTTTATCATAATCATCCATCATAATAAGCATTCAAATGGATAATTGCCAAATAACAATGATCTGTGCAGCTCTTCAGAGTGGGGGTTTTAAACCAAAGACTATTTGATTAAATTGCACTCTGTATCACACATAATAGATAGTTTGAGCAGGTCTACAGAAACACATTCAGCACTACACAAACTTCATTTTGCTTGGACAAAAAACTTGTGAAAGCATAAATCACACAACAGTTCTATGCAGATGGTCTCGGCTAAGGAGCTGTAATTGATTTGCTGACTGAACCTCAAGCATGTTAGTGTGATTAAACAAGTCAGCTGTATTCAAAACTGTATGGACATCAATTTGTTTAATGGAACTGAGACAGTTTTAAGGTGCCCAGCTCAGCATTACCTGCCTTATTTAGAATGTATGATTAATGAGAACCTGCCTCATAAACAGCTTTAAATATTCCCAAGAGAGAAAAGCCAAATTTCCATCAAGAGTATGAACAGTATAATAAAACAGTGCTGTAATATACCTGGTACATCTGACAAACATAATATTGTATTATTTGAAACGTATTGTCTGTATAATGCATTGAAATGATTCTGTGTTTTTATATATTACCACCATGCACAATCAAATAAAAATCAATGAATTAGAATTAGTAAAGAACTGGTTGGAGCTGGGAAGCGTGGCGGCACAGTGGTTTGTGCTTCAGCTCCAGAGATCCCCAGTTCAATTCCCACTTCTCCTTGTGTGTTCTCTGGGTACGCTGGTGTCCTCCCTTGGTTAATTGGTGTTTCTAAACTGTCCCTTTGTGAGTGAGTGTGTGTCTAGGTACAGTTTGAACCTTGCCCCTTCATGCTGCTGGGTCAAGCAAGTTAATATGAATTAAGCAAGCAATGAATGACATCAGACCAGATGTGAAGGTGCTGTAGCTCACAATTCTCAGGCACATAAAATGAGGACAGGGGCTCAAGAACAAGGCTTTCTGTGGAGTCAAACTTCTGTGGGGATATATATAAATATATATATATATATATATATGGAAGTCAGTGCTTCCATAGTAACAGTGCTGTGGACTGTTTTAAACAGAAACAGTGCTGTGGACTGTTTTAAAGATATGGAATTCATCAAAACCATCAAATTCATCAATTCATCAAAATATATGTCATATATGAGGAGGAAATTAGGCCACTTTTGACTAATAACGTGAACAATTCAAGCCTGAGAAGAGATATAAACATGGCTGCACACCTGGACTAGCAAAGTGATTGGCCCAGTTTTGTCCACTTCCAGAATCTCTCCATTCTTTGTTCCTACAAGTATGTGTCCATGGCCCAGAGATATGGCACGAATGGAGGGGTTGTCTTCTAATAATAATCCTACAAAGAGATGATTGTTCATGAAAAAACAGAATAAATTATTTTTTAAACTATTACGATCAAATATGCGCTAGCAGACAAAATGAGGTACATCAAATTTTGTCCTCTGGATGAGGACAAATGAGATATGGATTTACCTTTGGATCCTGGGGCAAGCACAGATCTTTTTATGGCATATGTTTTGAGGCACCTTTCAAATGTGTCATCCCACAATGCAACTATGCCGTCCTTTCCACCAGTCACAAACCCCTACAGACACAAAGTAATCAGACCTCATTACTACACAGCTAAGAAAACATGACAGCACTGAGATATTTTTTCTCTATAAAGTTTTATGAGATAACACATCTTCAACTTCTATCAACATTTATTTTGTTATCGCCATTTCTCATTCTTTTTTACCTTTACCTTCTCTAGTGCATGCATGCTGAAGACTGGCCCATCATGGGCTTTGACAGTCTTCATAAGGAACATATCTCTCCAGATGCAGATATCTCCAGTACACGTCCCAGAGAACACCATCTCCTCCGTCCAGCCGTAAACTGCACACATCATGGTTTCAGTCTTCCCAATGCTGCCCTTCTTCCCTATTAGACCTCCACCTGTGTAAGCATAGAAGTAAGCAAGCATGCTCAAATGCTCTTAAGGTAATAATTCAGAAATGTTATACTATATCTCTATATCTCCCATATATATTCACTGAATACTCCATTAATTACACCTCCTAGTTTCTACACTTACTGCCCATTTTATTCGTTACACTTCCTATATAGAGGCACGTTGCAGTTCTACAATTATAGACTGTAGTTTATGTGTTTCTCTACAAACTTTATTAGTGCCCTTTACTCTGTTCTCTAATGGTCAGGACCACCAAAGATAAAGTTCCGTTTGGGTGGTAGATCACGATCAGTACTGCAGTGATGTGATGGTGGTGTTTTAGTGTGTGCGTTAAGTTGGCCAGACACAGTAGTGCTACTGAAGTTTTTAAACACTGTGTTAACTGTGACAATGAGGTGTTAAGAAAACTCCAGCAACACTCCTGCATCTGATCCACTTGTATCAGCACAACACACACTATCACACCATCATCATGTTGGGACTGTGTTAGCCTAGCGGTTAAGGTACTGGACTCCAGAGGTCCAGGGTTCAAATCCCACCTCTGCCAAGTTGCCACAGTCGGGTCATTGAGCAAGACCCTTAACCCACAATTGCTTGGATTGTAAGACTGTATGAGTTGTAAGTTGCTCTGGATAAGGGCGTCTGCTAAATGCTAGAAAAAAAAACATGCCATGTCAATGTCACTGTAGTGCTGAGAATATTCCACCACCCAAATAGCTCCTGATCTGTGGGGGTCCTGACCATTACAGAACAGACTAAAGGGGACTAACAAAGTATGTCAACAGGACTGTGGTGGTCTAGTGGGTAAAACACTAAACTATGGACCAGAAGGTCCAGGGTTCAAATCCCACCTCTGAAAAGCTACCACAGCCGGGTCCCTGAGCAAGGCCCTTAACCCACAATTGCTTGGATTGTAAGATTGTATCAATTGTAAGGGTGCCTGCTAAATAACGTAAATGTACAAAAAATGTACAGACAGACTACAGTCTGTAGTTGCAGAACTACAAAGAGCTTCTATATGGTAAATGGACCTCATAAAATGAAGTGCAGAAACTAAAGTTATTTGTATGAGTGAGTGAGTGAGTGAGTGTCAGATATAAACCATTATGTTGGTTATTTTAACTTGTTATTGATAATAAATGCTTTAAAAAATTATTCAATTTAAATGACATGCAGTGATGCCACAACTTGTCTAGCATTAAAGACCAAGCAGAATCTCAAACGCACAGTCAGAATCAGATCTCAATCCTGACCACGGACAGAACCCAACAGGGAGTTCTGACATAACCAGGCATAACTAGGACCTTTAACTCAGTGGATCTGGGATCACAAATATCAAACTGGTAAGGCAGAAATTCAGGAACACACAAACAGACAAAACACAGACAGAAACAGAACATATAACCTGACAGAACAGTTGCATGACATGACTATGAAGAATAATGCTAATTCCTCTGAGTTATATTCAGAGTCCGTCTTGTTCTGCCAGGTTAAAAGTTCCAGTTCTGTTTTGGGTTTGATTGCTGGCACCTAGCCAGTTTCCCTACTGAGTCATGGCATAGTTTATCTGTCTCCAAGTCTGTCCACCTGTCTATTATTGAGTATCCCATTGCCATTGCCACAGGGTCTTCTGTGTCTGAGTTCCCTGAGGCATTAGGATGGGTAATAACAACACAGCTTGTGATAACAGTAGGGCATCACAGTAGTATCAGTGGTATGCTAAGATACAAGTTTTATGCACACAAACACATGGCACATACAAAAACCAAAATAAACCTAATACTAAATAAAGTATACCATTTAATTATTAATTAATTGTATATTTTAAAATTTTGTCGTAAAAATGTGTTGCATAAAAACAATAGAACACGTGAGGTTGTGTGTTAACGGAATTAACATCATGGCTGTAAGGATCCATGGAACTCTTTTATCTTGTGTCAAAGACCAAATCACAGTCGTGATGTTTCTCGAAATAACACAGTCTCTCTAGTATTCTATTGCTTAAATAGATTTGTGGTTATGAATTACAAGTGTAAACTGTATTGTATATTATTGTGGAAGTCCAACAGTTTATGCCTAATTTAGCTCCTAAGGAATTGCTTCAGTTTTGTGGAGCTGGATAAAATGCCATAAGTTTAGTAGATATAGTTTACCAGCATTGTCTAGTTATAAGTTTATACCATCCTAGCTTTGATCTGACTGTACATAGTCACATATTATAAACTGTCAAGCTTAATTCGTGAATATATTCAGAGTAAACAGGTTTTACATTCTTTTTTTTTTTAAAAACTGCGGCTAAATAATGTTAATTTCAACAGAGCAGATGACAATTAGCTTATTAAAACTTTTCTGTTGCAAAATTACTAAATGTAAATAGTTTATGGTCTTACCTGCTTTATGCCAGAACTTCATGTGCTTCACTCCAACAGTGATGAGTTTATCAGGCATATATGGATTCATTTTTACCACAAATATCTTGTCCTTACTGCCACTATGAGAAGAAATGGATAACATTTTAGAGTAATTTGATGGAACTCTGATTCACAATAGGCATGGCACATTCACACATACTATTCTCAGCTTTATAAATAAGCCAGCGAATAAAGCTGGGCACTGTCATACCAGGGGAGTGCAAAAGTGCACAGAAACCACAGCTCGACTGTAATTGAGCTGAGCCATTTTTATTTCCTTGGTCCCATCTGCCTAGGCATCAGCATGGAGCTAAGAGGAGACAGTGCTGTTTCACACTCTGCATTAGGGAATGAGCTTTGTTGTAGAGCGGGCAGAGTGCTGAGCAGTGGCAGTGCACTGTCAATGCCCATTTATATCCACCTGTGTCTTAACCCTCATCCAAGCCCGGTGGTACAGTGGGTGGTGCAGAGCTTGTACACTTGTATTCAGCACCAATATGTATAGCAACCATAAAACGTAGTATTCCAGCCAAAATATAACTGCTAATTACCAAAAACCTTTCTTAATGCAAACAGCAAAGAAAATACTGATACTTGCCTACAAAGACAAAAATGGAAAAGCAGCTTCTTACTTAAAGGTTCTAATCAAAACACGCTCTGTACCTCATACCCTCAAAGACATGAGCTTGGCTAGACTTGATCCTCCATGTAAGCTGAAAGGAAGACAAGAATCAAGACTATTCTACCGTCCTGGCAGCCAGGCTGTGGAATTAACTTCTGCTAGATGTCTGAATGGTTGAGTCTTATATTGTCTCCAAGTGGGGACTAAAGCACTAATTTCTTCATTCAGCACATAAGTGAAGACTGAGAATGGCCAACCCCCCGCTTGGGCTAACATGAGATTTGTCTACTAGGAAGAATACAAAGCACTTCTGCAAAAAGGCCTCTAGATAGGGGTGTCTGCTAAATGCTGTAAATGTAAATATAAATGTAAAGACACTGACAGCTCTTTGGTTAAATACACGTTTAACCAACCTTTAATTACAGAGCTAAAGACAGACACTTTGAGTGTGTTATGACAGGAGGATTAGTGGGCTATTTCCTGGAATAATGGCTCATGAATAAGCACTGAGTCTCCGTTCTGATCATCTACAATGTGAAACAGAGCAGTTAGTTAACCAGCCAACCCCTATGTTAATTGCCATGCCTAAATGAAACAGCCTGGGGTGTATCAGAGCATCAGTCAGAGGTAGCTTACAGAGAATTTGTATAAATATGAGCATGTATTGAATTCATATTGCAAGCCCAGTATGGGGGATCCTCAAGTTCTCAGGAACTGTTGTTTACAGAAGCTGGCTCTTACCTCTAAGTCACAGGAGCTGCAACTTTGGTTAATATTTACATCAAACATTTTGGGGGGGCACCTTGTTTTTCGTCATTAATCTGTTCTAAAGTGCCTGTCGATAACCGAAACGAATGTAAATCCAATTAATCCGTTCTAGACACTCCAAAATATTAACAAAAATTCATTTTTATAGAGAATAACTAGTTTTACATACAGATAAAAATGAGAAATAAATACAAACATCAATAAACAAGCACAAAAAACACTGGAAAAACTATGGAAATGTTTCAGAGGAATGCGCAGGGTGATGCTCACTCAACAAGAAACAAAGCCAGAATGAACGAGTCGTCCTCTCTTTAGGTTTCCACTCCAACCTAGACAGCGGTAAGCTTTGGCAGGCAAAATATAAGCACGTGGAACAGATGGAGATTCATACTCACATTGGCAAATATTTCACTACTTCTTTACTACAATGACCGTAATATACTTGCTCTTATAGCTTTTCTAGACATTTATGCATGAACTTAAGAGCCAACGCTCAGATGCATTATTAGCAGAAATAAAAAGGATAAATAAAGTAAATTAGTTAGGTCCAGAAACCCTGTCCAATACTCTCCACTACTTCACAGTGCAACAATGCACCTGCGCACTATGTTTGAGGGTCTTTGAGGGAGACAGTAAAAAAGTACACATATTACTGGCCGCAACAGTGAGTGAGTGATGAACGCGTGGGTGGATGCTTTTTCTCCAAAATTAGCCACATGGCATGCAAAACCAGGCAGTTGAACGATAACCGTGACAAAGTTTTGCAGAAAAAAAAATCGACAATAACCAAATTATATGATAACAAGAGCAAACAATAACCATGGTTCGACAGTATGAACATTTTATTTCTTACTGTATTTAATAACGTTAAGATTTAGGAATATGGAACATACAAGTATGCAATTCACATATGTATGTAAAAACAAAGTAACTGACCGGAAGGCTGACAGCTTTTCTCCTTTCCTCCAGTCCCAGAGCACAATGGTGTGATTGTCATCCAGACCTACAGAGGCCAGTCGCTTTCCATCCGCTAAACACAGAAACACAACGTCTCAGTCGGTAACACTAACATAATGTAATTTACTTTACAATCCGTGTCACAATTGTGTGACTACTGTTACAAAATGTCACCAGGAATGCATGGCAATAATAAGGCCATGGATTAATTCAATTAAATCAGTATTTAATCATACATATATTTACAATATAAAATATATTGTATATGCATCAAACTCATTCCTTCTGACAGACATAACAACGTTGTGGTTTCTCAGCCTTCAGAGCAGATGTTATCCAGCTCCTATGCTATTTCCAGCAAGCAGACATTACCACGGAGTGTCTGACATACTTTTCAGAGCTTGTTAGACATTTTAGATGGTTTAGGCTGATATAGTAGACAGATTTTATGTGTAAGTACTCAAATCTAAAAAAGAAATCGAGTATTTTCAGTATGGGAATTGCTACTAAGAGAATGCCAGTTACTGCACAGCACCTGAGAAGTCAACAGCACATACTCCAAATTGGTGGAATCCTTTGAGCACTGAAAGCGGCTTTAAAAACTCAGTTTCCCAGATATGTACAGAAGAATCTCTTCCCACCTGTTCAAAAAAGTAGGAAAGCATATATGAATATCAAGTTTTAGAAACTATTCACAGAAAACCATGCAAAAATATAAAATAGGACAAATATCCTGCTCACAAAAATTAGGAGAAAATGACATATCCCATAAAGAAATATCCCTTATTTTTTGTGAGCAGTGTAACTTCAGAAAACAGCTTTCTTGGAGATTGAATTAAAAGGTACGAAAAACTGAATTGTTTTCTGTTTGAGATGACCTATCTATGTCAGCATACTTGGCCTGTAGCTACGTAATCTTTTATAGGGTGAATGGCCAGACAAAGGATGTCATCATCATGGCCCAGGTAAAAGCGCTGTGTGTTTTGCTGTCTGTTATAAACCACTCCCACTGCAGCCACATGGTACACAATCTCCCCAGTCTGAGTGTAGAACAGGTTACTCCGGCAGTCGTAGCCTCGGTAACTGAAAAGCACCAGTTAGACAACACTATTAGCTGATTGTGGGTGGTAAGGTTATGAGAATGAATGGGCTTGATCATACCCATGGATAAAGTGCAATCTCAGTCCACTGGCTGGAGCTCTCTCTCGTTTCTTCATAGAAACCACTCGATGCTTTTCCTTGTACTTTTCTTTAAGCTGAGGTAGATCTTCTTTGTAAACCTGGACAGAAATATTTGGGAGTTAAATCTCCCCATCAGTTAAATTTCTTCATCATATATAGTGGGTACGGAAAGTATTCAGACCCCTTTCAATTTTTCACTCTTTGTTTAATTGCAGCCATTTCCTAAAATCAAAAGACGTTTTTCATTAATGTACGCTCAGCATCCCATATTGACATATTTTGTAAATGTATTAAAAAAGAAAAACTGAAATATCACATGGTCATAAGTATTCAGACCCTTTGCTGTGACTCTCATATTTA
>JAUZST010004775.1:0-16056 GCA_034779995.1 Parotocinclus haroldoi
TAAATCGTACAATAAAGGTTTAATAAACATTTAATATCTTACATCAATTATAGCACGTCCCGTCTTATAACATAGGTCATGTTCGATTAATCGAACCAGCCGCTTATTAGGACCAAAACCATCCCCTCCCGATGTGCCCCCATTAACCGGATTATATACACACACACATATATATATATATATATATATATATATATATAACATCTAATCATATATTTAGCACTATATAACATTTAATGATAAATAAAACATACCCTAAAATGATTATATATTTTTATTATATGATAGCCACACTAAGGCCGTGTAACTTTAGGAAGTAAACAGTGGTGACGATCCAGTTTCACTTCTTATCTCAAACTTAAACCAAAACATAGTCAACACTCTACAACATCCATTCTACACATTTATATTATTAAATGTAAAAATATAATAGCAATATCTCCAGATTTGGCAGACATACTAAAGTGACTGAGATATTCAAAATAAAATGTCTTCATTGGTTGGACACTGAAGGAAAGGAGCAGTAGCTTGTTTTTTTTTCCTGTTACCAAATCTGAGTGCAGATTTGATCCATTTCTCTTCGTTTTCCGTTTTGCAATTAACGTTACTTCGGTTAGATGCGTTGGGATCGGCCGGTCTCCCTCCCTCTAACCCTGAGACGAGACAAGATTGAGATGAGTCCTAAGACGAGGCTCACTTATGGTCTTGAGCTCACATTGGAGCACTACAACACGAGTTAAGATTATGTCAAGATTGCACAACATGCAATTTCACAGAATGTATCATGGGCGTAAAGTGATGCACACCTGCAGTTATGAGGCAGATGATTCTATCCAGAGCGACTTGTGAACGTGCAAACAGTAGTATGTGCAGAAATGTAAGCACTCAGTGATCTGAGTATTAATTACAGTTTGGACAAGATGCTAATGATACCCAGGGATTCACGTGCACATTCACTCCTTGATGCGAAGTGCACAAACGTAGTTTAATAGAAATAAATGCTAAAATCCTAAAGAAAGAACAGAAAAGGAGAATTAGCGGCATTAAGCTAGGTGTCATTTGAAGAGGTGACGCTCAGTGGATTAAGACATTACAGATGGTATTTGTCATTTCATTAACTTTTCAAAAAATAAGCATTTGATTGAATTCCGTCAATTATGGTGATTGAGCAGCAAGGAGCGTGTCAAACTGGACGAGAGTCTCCCACATTGACTGTTCAGGAGGGTGTATGGTCACCCAAGACTGTCAAAGCACACTGACAGTGATGGGACATGGACAGGATCAGACTGTCCAGCCGGTCTTGTAGGATCTTGTTCTTAATCATTTTGAAAAACATACCATGAGAACCAGACTTTTGTGCTGGTAAAACGGGCAGCTATTCACAAGTATGATTCACAAGCATGTTAGGTGTAGTTATAAGCGATATCAGCCATACAAGAGCACCGGGAGATGATTATCACATTTCAACTGCTATTTCTAGTTCCCTTATGCATGTTAAATAATCCGATAGTGAGGTCACTGTATTAGTACCAAATCAAATATAGTTTAACCGTGCTGCTAGATCTCTGATCCATGTCTGGTGTGGGATTTAAATGGGTGGATTTGGTTACCAGCCAGAAACGTAGCTCACGCAAAACATTTACAGCTATGCAGCAGGCTAACGCACTGGCTCTGGTGCTGTCAATTCACATGTCCCTTTTAATCAGAATCATTTTTCCAAGTGGCAACGGTTGCCTATGGTTACTGTAATCTGACCCGTTAGAGAGTGCTAATGTCGAAGATTTGTAGTTTGTAAATTGTTGGTAATGGTTTATAATAGATGTACCTCTAGTTACGCCACCTCAATAAAAGGTTTGTTTCAATGTAGCTGCAAAGAAACCAGAAAAAAAAAGGTATTTATAAATGATATACAGGAAAGATGGTGGATTTTCAGGTCTAAAATTATTATAAAATTATAAGTTATTTCCTGGATCCACACAGCATATTGGGTGGCCTCCAAGTTTCCTCTGACACTGCAGTATTTTATTACATAGCACACGGACTCGCACTCGTAGTCATTCGTTGTCGTTTTGAACATGCTGAAAACTTGATCTGTCACATCTGTTCCCGACTGCGGAGAGGGCTGCAGGTGAAAAAATATGTCTCATCTTTGCACATTTTGATGTGTGGTCATTTAGCAGTGAATCAAATTCACAACCCAAGCCATTGTGGGTTAAAGGCCTTGCTCAGGAACCCAGTGGTAACTTGCAGAGGTGGGAATTGAAGCTCGGACCTTCTGGCCGCAAGTCGACTTGTATATTGTGTACGATTGATGCTGACGTGAATATAAGCATTATATGGAGGCCAAAAAAAATCTGACACCACTAGTGAAAATACACGACTTGTTTGGACCTTTGGTGGAAAAGAATTCCTAGAATAAATGGCACACCTCAAAGCTTTGCAACAACTATCTCAAGACCACAGAAGATCAAGAGTGGCTATTTTCATAGAAACCCGAACAGAGCATGCATTCAGTAATGTCACAAGACGGTCTGTGAATATTGTGACATTGTGCTGGGATAACATGTATCATCGGATTTTGTCCATGTCAGGTTGAATGCACGGAGGAAAATCCCAAATACGAATACATTTTTATACTAATACAATTTATCTCAAATTGCTATGCCGATTATACATTTATGGACAAAACGACAAAGCGCACCAAGCAATAGCTGTTCAGATAATGACGAAATAGGCGAGTGATTACAATATTAAAGCTGCACATCTGAAAGGAGGTTCTAGTTACCCTGTTAGGCTGCCTCTAGCCTGGACACAAGATGGTATCTTGTGGTATCCTGTCGCACATCTGCCCACAGATTTTGCAGCTGTTGTAGGATACCAGAGCTGGCATCCCATAAATGACCATAAGTTACCAGCCAGTCCCATAAATGCTTGATTGCCAGTAAATCGGGGCAAGTCCGATGGAGACTTCGTTGGGAATGCCTTGCTTTGCAGCGTTATCCTGCTGAAACACGGCACATGTATATCCTGCACATGTTGCTGATCTATTATTGTCCCTCATATCAGCACAATGGGAAAACGACTGCCATATGCAATGGCTCCCTAAACCATCACATCAAGCAGCAGGAGCAGTGTGTCTCTCCACAGCGAAGGCAGGACTGAAGAGCTCATCTCGACGCCGCCACACTCGAAACCGACCGTCACTGGAGCCCAAACAGAGCCTGTGTTCGTCGCTGAAGATGATACGGTTCCATCAGAGGTCCGATACCGCTGTAAACGAAGGTGATGGCGGCTGTCTGTCAATGGCAGGACATGTAATGGGTGCCCCGGTCCAAATTTTCTTCTGTTAAGCATCTGGATGGTTAATAGTTCAGGCAGAGACAGGGGTGAGTAGGGAAGCTGCCACCTGTGTCTGGATGGTGGACAACAAAATCGTGGGAGCTGCTCATGCATGTCAGCAAGTCAAACAAGCCTCCCTTCTGGTGGTCTGTTTGGGCTATTCGGAGGCTGTTCACGGGACACCTCCTAACAGCTGGGACAAATCAGGCATGTCTAGCAATCGACAATTTCTCACACAACCCAAAAGTAGACTCTGAGAGCCTTTTTATAGGGCAGTAGGAAAATAACTTTTACATCTTCTTGTGTGTTATTACCGCGTCTACTCAGACCACACCTGTAATCATCTACATATCTACCTGAGACATAACTGCATGCCTGGTTTTCAAGCAAACTGGCGTACCTATCTGTTTCTGGTCCATTTTTTTCGTTAACGATCATGTGATTTGTAATTAAGGTACGCAAGGATTCTGTTGTTTTCCAGGTGCACAGTCCAATCTGCGTGTATCCTTACCCTCCATAAAGGAAAGCAACGATATAGCAACGAATCTGAACACTTCTTTAGTAGTGAAAGGTCTAGTCTTTCCCACCAAAGTGATTTAAAATATACTATTGTAAGCATGTTTGTATCTGTCTGGAGAGGAGAAAAGGGAGGCACGGAGACATACAGGATGAATGGGAATAGTTAAAAGTTACAGCACACTTGAGAACTGTAGCCCTGACTAAGCGGGTAAGAGTTTAAATACAGCGTCAGCAGTGACCAGAAGGAAGCACGGCACTTATGTGAGGCTACAAGAAGCGAGTCTTAATTATTTAAAGTAGAATTTAAATCAATCAATCTGGCTAAATATTCCCGTTGGAATTGAGTGCTGATTTAGGATCTGGCTTCCTCTGCCCTGTTAGTGACCTTAACTGTCACGAACTACTCCAAGAATGACTTAAAAGGGAGCTTTTGTAAACACGGCTCTGCCTGCCTAATCCGGACAGCTGATGGATGAATTCCTGTAAAGAGATGGGATAAAATGGCTGACCCCTGACCTTCTGAACAGCAGCTCGGTTCGAGTTAAACAGATACAGTGCATGGACCTATGAACCATTTTGATTTCTCACACAGATGCCAAACTGACCAAATCTTTTTTGGTCTTTAGCGTGCTTGTGGAAAGGTTTCTTTTTTTTCCCTTCCCTTTAATGTGTAATTACAACCAGCTCTTGGTAAGGAGATAAAAGTCACAGTCCAGTGGGTTACTCCACAATCTGTAATGACAGGCTTTAATTTTGTCAGGTTAATACATTTGCGCCATAACCAATTCCTAAGCGTGCTGCGCAGGGGAATCTGTGTTATCAAAAGTGCCGAATCAGTACAAACAAACTGTACTTAAATATACTGTCTCAGCGATGTTTACCCGAAGAACGGTTGTGTCGGGAAAATGAACTTATTCTCCAGCCTACTCCAGATGTTTTCGAACCATGAATGCAACATCGAGGTTTGTGTCCCTAGCATAATCCTTGATGTCAATTTAAATTAGTATAATATATGGATGTGCAGCCAATCAATGTTGCTTGCAAGACAGAGACGAACATCGTTTAAGAACATGCACATCTGGAGATATTTCTGACTTTTGATAAAGGTGGGTGCGAAGATGGAGTTGATACAATAGGAACAAATTCCGTTTCCTGCTCCTGAGCCAAGACAACACCTCATGACTGGAATGCTAACAAACCAAACCAGAGACTTCATTAAAGGCATGTTGGGCAATAGAGTATATCAAATTTAGCTTGTGAAAAGGTTTGGACACTGTTCCAGATGCATGCAGATGGATCGTCACTGACGTCTTTACGGTCCGTTCTGTTTTGCTCAGTTCTGTCAGTTTGCATCTGTCCACTGAAATCCAGTCCTCCTTTTCTGTCCTGCCGCCTGTCCAGCACACGGCATTCAACATGGGCTATCCTCCAGGAGAACAACGCCTATTTCTCCAACCAAAAGGTTCAATAACACTCCTTCACGTCACACTTTTCCTTTCATTGAGTAGAAACAATAAAATCTCCCCATGAAGCTGTTTCCTGACTCTAACATGGAAAACTGCCACACCTCATTAGACACATACGGGAGGACATTATTATTTTCCTAGTATACGAATGGGTCACCGTTTGGGTAAGTAATCAGCACTTACTGCTCATGCTTCTAGTTAGAGCGTCCGATAACAACTGACTCGTGCTAATCGAAAACGGCAACAATGACACCCTGTGGATTCAACGAATGAATGATCATGAAAAACACAAAACCCTTAGCCAGATCAGCCTACAAAGAATACAACATTACAGTGTATAATCCGAGCAATTGTGGATTCATTGCTTTGCGGATCCTCCTCAAGAGCCCAGCTGTGGCAGCTTGGCAGTGTTGCGATTTGAACCGTGGACTTTCTGGTCAGGAATACAGCACCTCTGTGCCATCGCAGATCTACGTCCGGAGAAGATCTTCCATATGTTTTGTGGGAACCCAGCAGCTAAACATCACGCCCAAAATATCATGGATATTATTACTGAGCCTCATTTGACCTGGAGAAAGCCCGTGCAGACACGGGGAGAACATGTAGTCTCCACAAAGAGACCAGGGTCGGGATCTCAGAGCTTTGAGGTGGTAGTGCTAACCACGGCACCACCGTGCTGTCTCTTTTAAGTACTGCCTATTCCATGAGGTATTTATGAGGATAAGCAGTAATGTTTGAGACAGGTTTACAGTCAGTGTTCCAGTTCATCCTAAAGGTGCTGTAGAGGCCTGGGGAGGTTAGGGGTGGCAAAGACTAGTCGAGCAGTCGACCACAACATCCACTCGTCGGCATGGGATGTTGTACACAGCTAGTTAAAAAAAAGTACCAAGGATGCGGGAAGACAATAAAGAGAGCAGCTCTTCTTAAAAACACTGTGCCAGTCCAATTCCACAGTAATCTGCAGTATTTAATTTGTAAAGCATCAGGCAGGGGTAAACGAAGAACATAGAAACATATGAAAACAACAGTGCTCACTGTGCAGCCTCCTAAACAGAATATCTATATTAATTAAAAAGACTTACATTGCCTCGACCATCAGGTATCCTTTTTTCCTCTCCCGAAGCATGAACGTGCAGAGTCTGATGATTTAATTACAACGTTACCATCGAAGAACACAAGCGGTTGGAATGTTCGGAAAAGAGGTCGCACACAGATAAATAGCATTTCGGTAAAATTAGTTGATTAATATTGTGCGTTTTCCGTTTATTTACCTGTGTAAAAACGCAGATTGGAGATTGGCGTGACACCACATCTTGTTCTGACAGCTCAAATTAAAAGCACTGCCTTGTTTGTATGACTTCGCACTTTTGTATCTTGTCCTTCTTAAATGTGCGGCCTAAGGAAGCACGGAAGCTGGCATTTTAATTTAGGGACCCAAGTTGACCCATTCTTTGCTGTTGTCTGTCACCATTTAACTGTGCGAATTAAAAATAAATAAATAAATAAATAAGGGCGTCCAGAGTTTGTTTTTGCTTTGGCTAGGGAAAACACGACTAGTCGACTGGTAAAAATTATTATTCGTGCAACCGCTAGAGCAGGTCAGACATGTTTTCCCTCACTAAAATAGGCAAATCTGTAGGAGCTTTTGCATTCTCTCATCTCTTATGAGTAAATCCTGAGTAAAAGAGTCACTAAGCTCTTCGGTATGACCCATTTTATACTGCCCTAGTTGTCCAAGTTGGTTGTTGGTTGTGCATAATTGGTTTTGTGCAGCTTGATAGCAATGAGACTGTCTGAAATAGTCGCACCACACTGAAACAGCGTTGGCATGTAGTGTAGTATTGCGTAACCCTAGTATTGTGAAGACTTTCCAGCTTTAATAGAGTTTATGAAGTTCTCCCTATTGTTTGATTAAGTTGCAAAAACAACATTGCAATAACAGTTTCGTCTTTCAACATCTAGAAATCCCAGAGGAAAACTACAGCGTGCCAGCTGAGCAGAGATTGTTCATTTAAAGGCAGAAGACGTTCTTTATCTCTCTCTCGTACTCTCTATCTGTTTCTGTTTCGGCCTCTGGACAGACAGTATCCTCCTTACCCGAGCCAAACATTACAATGGTCCAGTGAGTGCCAAATCTAGGGTTAGAAATAAGCATGGAAAGACTGAGCTCAGACCGACGCATACAAGATCGTATTCCTTAACACTGTTGGAATCCCTGGCCGACCGCAAGTTCATCGAGCGGCCAAGACCTACACGAGCATACAGCATTTGTTATCAATGTGTGCAGAATCGGACAGTTTTTTTTGATCAGTTCTTGTCCTTTTTATTACCTTGATGATGGATCTCCTCGTTTTAAATCTGTCTGCGTGGACACTGACCTCAGCTACAGATACAGACTCTATGGGAAAACCCCGAGTAAAACATTTTACGATAACATTCATCTGCCTCTGGAACAACGGTTATTATGTGGTGTTTTTCAATTGTCTATCCCTCCCTAACTTGGGCTTTCAAGTTCTGGCTTGCCAGACATTTCTCAACGCACCTCAGTGCCAAATGGAGGTTAAAAAGCATGTGTCTTAAAAACAACAACACACCTGCTGTATGAAGTACATTCACTATGCTCCAGCAGACGAGCAGTGAGCACCAAGCTCAGTGAAACCGAGTTCATTTTACATGCATAATAGACCAACCAAGTAACACCTGCTCACTGTTGCTTGCTAGTAACTTTTTATGACATGAGACATGGAACGAAATTCACAATATTAGTTTAGGTGTGAGCATCCTGAGCTGGTAACCAGAGGATAGTGGGTTCAGACCCAAGAAGCCCTCCTGAATCTCATTATTGGATCAAGACTTTAACCCTACACCTTAACCATGCGGTTTTAACGCCACTTCCTATAGTCATAGGTGTGGGCTGGGGCTTGGGCTATCGTAAAGGTCGCTGTTGCTGCATTTGGGCACGATCCCCGAGCTGCCTGGCCCAGTTGGAAGGCACTATCAGGACTCAAACCCAGCCAACAGGGACACCATTTTTTTTTCACCACATTACAAGGTATGGCCACGACTCCTCAGTGTTCTGACTGGTCACCCCACAGGACCAACTGTGTATTATACTGCCCTCAGAAGATATTTCAATGAATAATATTCCACCCAGCCTTAACTCCACATTTTGATCCATGGGCTTTGGTAGCCTAGTGATTTAGCCACTGGTCCATGGACCAGAGTGTCCAGGGTTCAAATCCCACCTCTGCCAAGCCACCAGTGTTGGGTTCTTGAACAAGGCGCTTAATCCATAATTGCTTTTATAAAAGTGTATTAATTGTAAATCACTCTGGATAAGGCTGCTAAATGACATAAATGTCTATGTCCATAGGTACAGACTCCTCCTCAGGCGATGCTGGTCTTGGGTTGGGTCTGGTTCCAGCTGTGATGCCCAGCTCATCATCACCGGTTTTCCAGTGTAGGCTTGTTTCGTGGTGCCATCTGTTAATCCGTTCCTGAGGTCTGTGGAAGGCCAGACCTCTGCATGACCAAACTCCAGGGCCGTGGTTCCCAACCTTTTTATCCTCAGCACCACCAGCACGAGTATCTAAGCCCAAGAACGCACACAAACAAGCAAAAACAACGGATTGTGCGAAGTCATTCATTACAAATCTTGGGGGAAAAAAAACTTGAATCATAAGAGTTTTTTGTCGTGACTCAATTGTATAGTTTTCCCCCTTTTTTCTATTTTGGCTCAGATCTATTATTAGCTTCAGTAAATGTGTTATTTCAATTTTATTTAACTTCCAAATTGCGACAATTTTGACAACCTCAAAGCACCTCAGAGCAGTCAAAGCCTTTCGCAGACCCTACAATGAAAGGTGTCCCGGGAGGGGGAAATGTACCCCAGCTGTTATTCATCTGACCATGCCATTACCTGGTTTTACCCTAACACCGTTTTAACATTTACTTTGATAGTATATGGTTTGGTAGAAGTACTGTTTTAGCTACTAGGGTTGAAGACAAAGGAGTATTCTCTATCTAGACTTTCAGCTGCTTCAGCCGCGAAATAAGGCCATGCTGACAGATTAGAGAGCATACAAGGATGCTCAGTCCTCAGGGGACTGTGGAGGTGTGTGTGTGGTTGGGGGGAGGTCATGTTAATATATCAAGATTTACCTTTTTTTTACCTTTGTACGTACATTTTGCTGGTCCCCACAGGAAAAACTGCTTTTTTACAGAAACCACAACATGCTTATAAAAACCATCTTCATTAGGCCACTGCGGTTAAGGTTAGGCATAAGTATAGGATCAGCTGTATCACTAATTAGCTACAGCAATAAACCATAAACCATACAATAACAGTAGTGCACGAATAATGGTAGAGTTTGACTAATCAGTTGTCATAATCTTATTGCCTAATCGGTAATATTTAAAATGTAAAATACAGAGTCGTTCTTTACTATTGTATGTACCGGAAGTGAGAACTTATTACCGTAATAAACTGGTCTGAGGGTTGACATGCGCTGAAGATAATCTGAATAAGCACAGAAGTCTATCATCTGTTTTTAGCCATAACGTCACTGTTGGATCAACCAGCACATAAATCCTGAAATGCGTCAGGCATATGACCCAGATTTGGATAAACAGTGGAGAGAGGGAGTAAACAAGGAAGGGTTAATACTGGACCACTGGCCTGCATCGCCTCCCACCTGGGTCACGCAGAAACACCGCGCCTGGTACAGCATAGTGCCTTCGTGCTTCAAAACAATGAGTAATCTGCAGCCCCCACGGGGCGCCCCGACACAGACTGCCTCTGAGGAGGCCCTGCTGCCAGAACAACTAGGGCAGGATATATTTTTAACGTGTAACTGAGGTTTGAAGAACTGAGGTTTTCAAAACGCACCCTTCTACCTTGCAGCACCTGTCACACCCACGCTGCACCTTGCACACTCCGGTCTTACGGCACTGCTCGATGGGTCCCCCCTCTCTCAGGGGACGAGGACAGCTGAGTCTCTGGCTATCTTCAAACACCGTTTGTAGACCCATTTATTCCGCACTTACCTCGACTCGCCCCTGCAATGCCTTTTGCTTGAAAACTGAGGCAATCTGCTGTTGTGCCGGCTGCCAGATGCCAGCTCCTCTAATCAATATGAGTAAAGTAAAGATGGTTTCCATTTTGAGAGCAAAAGGCATTTGAATTCGGCATAACGCCTGCTTGCTAGAACCGCATCATGGCGCAAATCCACCAGTGAACGTGAGGCACTTGAATGCTGCACGTATGAAAATGATCAAATCACTAAGCACCTTTGAGGAGAGCATTGGCGGTCTCTTGTCGGTCAACTCATGAACATTAAGCTTAACCAATGTAAGATAGGCCTTTAGTTGCTTAGAAGTTACCCCGGGTTAATTTGTAAAACAACCCCACACCATAATCTCCCCTCAACCGACACTTTACACTTTACCCCGTTCTCCTGGCAACCGCCAAAGCCAGACTCATCCATCAGACTGCCAAACGAAGTGTGACTTGTCACTGCAGAACATGGCGATAAAGCCCAGTGTGCTTTACACTCCTGCGTCCGACGCTTTGCATCGCACTTAGTGATGTAATGCTCGGACGATACGCTGCTCGGCCAGGAAGACCCATGTCATGAAGCCCTCTAGGGATCTTGAGCTAATCTGAAGGCCACATGAAGTTTGGAGGTCTTTAGCAGCTGAATCTGCAGAAAGTTGGCAACCACTGGCCCACACCAAAACCTGAATTCAATGGCTTCTATGGGCGAGCGAATCCTTTTAGCAATATCGTGTATTTTTGCCACTCACACACTCCAAGTAACACTGGGAAAGTTTTAACCTTAACAAATGAATATTGTAAAAGTGAAATATTGTGAATAGTGTAAACGTACAATATTTTTTTTATCTCCCATTTGGATTTCATTAACTACTTTCAGGACTTTCAGGTCATATTCATGCAGACGATTGTAATGGGCTCGCAAACTCCCTAGGTGCTTTTTAAGTGGAGTGCCCTTAAGCCATATAAGGAAACAAGGAAATGTTTTCCTTCAACAAGATAGCTGGACAGTGACATAAAAACAGGATTGGATTGAAAAGGATTGATTTCTCTCAGCACAGGTTGTGACTTGTTCAACAGAACGTCTTTAGAGCAACGGCAGAACAAACCACAGTCATTTGGAGGACAATTACTGGGATTGATTCACAGCAGTAGGGAGAGAATAAGGCCCACAGCCATGTGCGTCCAGACAGGACCTGCGTTCATCTGGCTCAACCGATTAGTCTACTAACTAATCTTATTAAACCTTTTATTCTCTCCCATGAATAATGGCATTATGCTAGTGGGGTTTTAGAAGCAACCATCAGTCGGGTCGTTAGATTGTTGTTTGTTTAATTAAACGTAATGCTGCATTTCTCTGAATGCAACAAGGTTGAAGTCGGCGTGGACCAGATGAACAGTAATGAGTGCAAACTCAGCAGATCCTGACGACCTGCTTCGAACCCCATTTGAAGGTCAGGTGGCGTGGTTAGGAAAACCTGCTTTAGCCTGGCAAGCTGTCCAGTGTGCCCCTTTTCCTGCACTTTTCCTGTGAATTTTGGGATTGGCTTCAGCCCTCTTTGTGATCCTGACTAGACTGCATTGCTTTGCTTTAACTTAATTGTAGTTAAGATACAGAAATAAATGTTTTAAGTATTTAATACAAATAAGATCTGGGTGTCTAATACACTAGTCCATCAATGAGGGGGCCTGCATGGTCAAGCTGTAGCAGTACCTTCCGACCAGAAGGTTTTAGAACAAAACAGTAGGCTGCTGAGTCTGCTTCTGCTGTCTAGAACCTAGGTCCTAGAAATCTAGGTCCTTATTTATATTTTATTAACTTAGTATTATTATACTTCATGATATGTGAAATATCTCATCAGTATATGCCGTAATGCTGTCATCAGCTATATATATATATATATATATATATATATATATATATAATTTGCATCACGTATAATTGTTATAGTAGTTTTATCTACATATTTTGAAGTGAGTGTAAACTATGTTTTTTCTGTTCTTCTATCAAGACAATGGAATAATAAAGGCGACTTACAATTAATACAGTCCAAGCAATGGTGGGTTAAGGGCCTTGCTCAGGGACCCAACTGTGGCAGAGGTGGGGTTTGAACCCCAGACCTTCTGGTCCATAGTCCAGTACCTTAAGCACTAGGCCATCACAGTCCTTAATACGATGCTGTCCTGTGTGTGTAAATATATCTGCATATCTGTCCTTCAGGCATTTTCTTGTAACGGATGGAATTTGATGGTTGCGTTGTTAACATACCTGCCAACATAACTTATAGTGAATCCTTTGAGCTGTTGTGATGAGAATGTCCGGCTGGAATGTGCTGCCATTTAGGAACACTTTTTATCATTTTTCCACCGAGCACGTTGAAAAGCTACAGCAAAGGATATCTGCTCCCTGTAAGAACCTGGGCCACATTTTTGCAGCAAATCTTTAGCGTTTTTGATGAATTCCTTCTCTTGATATAGCATAACGTCCATTTTTTTGGCTGTGCTTCCCACATAAGAGAAGTTCAACACGACGAATCCAACCTTTCTAAGGATTTAAACGTAATGTTTGGGTATAAAAAGACACCGGAGGGTGCTGGATGTCTCTCCCTCGCTGTCACTATTTATATCTCATGTTTAACATTTGTCAGGCCAGGGAAAGAGTGTTTTATAAGGCCATCTATCACACTTTTTTTTTAAAAATTCTGGACAAGTCTTCGGAGTCTCTATCCAAGCCAGAACGACACAAACTGTCTCTTCGCATATTACTGTGTACACACTGGTGGTGACGTTTTAACGGATAAATCATTTTTATAGAGGATCCTGTTTTTCACAGTCTTCCTTTTTTCTGGCGAGCAACTAGACTCTATCTTACGATCATGTTTTCATGTAAAGATGTGCATAAGTGCCATTGTATTTTGAAATAAAGCACATGCATGTGGCTGAGTGTTTTGGCTTTTGTGTGCCAGGGCAGGGCTTTTAGAAAACCCACAATGCTCTGAGCCATCACTCTGCCACTGGATGGCCTAAGTGGCAATATCTGGCTTTGCCACAATACAGTTATGAGTCACAAAGAAAAAAAGGGACATTAGACTTCAGTGAAGCGCAAACGATGACTTCCTAAAGAACATCTTAGAGAATCATTGGCACTCAGCACTCAACAACAGATGACGTGTCTCTTAGACATGCTACACGCGGAGCACCTCTCATCACAAACACACTTTGAACCTTTCAAACCCCAACATTTTTCATAAGACAAAAAAAAATGGCCTCGTTATTTACAACCGCACGTTATCGTGTGCATCCAGATCCAACATTTACTGTAAAACTACTCACGTGATGTCATGGTGATGCGAGTTTCTCATAATGAGATTATGAGGGGATTATTAGGGATAATGACTGCCTTTGGGATGCTTCCAAGACTAAACACTTTGCAATCAAGATAAGAACCGGATAAAACAGTTTTAAATTCTGCTTCATCAGCCCTTTCCTTCGTTTTCCTTACAATTTATTCATGGCCAGACCCAAGTACCGGCCTGTCAGGATCAGGACTCCTACATGTTACCACTAAACAGAGGTGTATATCGTGAAGTTAAAAAAAAAAAAAAAAGTTCTAACATCTAAGTGACTTGCTCAGGCAGGACGCAGTCCCTGCTCAGTAGTGTGTGCTAATTATTGGATTATTGGTACTGTTTAACTGCGTTTTGTAATCTAAATCACGCCAGTGCTGAGCCTAAACTGACGTAAAGAGTTGTATGTCCTGGATCAATGTTTGCACTACAGAAACAGAGGGCGAACAGAGAGTCTAAACAACTACTAACTGAGACGCTAACAAGCAGCGCTAATACCATTGCGCTAACAGTGAGACACAAACGATGAGTGCGTAATTAATAATAATCTGATGATTACACATTTTTTATCCCTTACACTGATTTCAACACAGCTGCCAGGTCCACTTAATTCAAGAGACTTCGCTCTTTTGGGGCTTTTTTTTCCCGGCTGGTTCCGTAAGCTGTTTTCTCAAGAGATCTGGCAACCCCGGAATGAAATCCAGCAGGGAGTTAAACTGGAACGGCGATATGCAGTGCTGCTGTAGTCAGTTAATAAAGTTTGAAGTTTACCTGACATCCTTCCTTGAGATTACGGACTGGCTGCACACAAATCCGATTATTGCCCGAGTCACGTAAACCTAGAGCTTAAACCCATTATCTGATATAAGTATAATCATTGATCGGATTTTAAATCCAAATGCACTCGAAACTAATACAGTGACAAATAGCCCAGGGGACAGGGGAAGGGTGACCAGAACGGACAACGAAGTGAACAGAAAGGGTGTACTTATAGGAGTAGGTAATTATTTACTTAAATAAATGTAAGAAATAAAAATGTACTTATACGTGTGCCATTGAAGACTAAACAGCTAAACATTCCACATACGTTTATGGCTGATGGAGATGCAAATAAATGTGAAATAAGACAAACAAACGAATACACTGCTGACAAGAATTAGGGGATATTTCATTATGGGACATTTCATTTTGAAATATCCCTTAATATTTCTGAGCAGGAGAACATACACAAGTTCACTGGTGCCTATAGTCTAATTGGGGAGGAGACCGCACAGCTATCTTTCTACCCTACTGACCACTTCCTGCTGTGTCTCTCAGAAGCTAGACTCATAATAGGATGTTTTTTCTAAAGCCCCCAGTGTCATGTAGCCATAGCTGATGAACAGAAAAGCCCTAATGCAGTTGTCATTAAGCAGCATCCATAAGGATCCTCTGTCACTGGGCCAGATTCATGGAATTTTATTTAATTATTTAATTCCCCAAAGTGCCCATCCTAATAATTATTTCTTTTAAAAAAACGTTTAAGTGTTTAAATTAGATAAGCCCATATATCCCGCATGAATAAAAAAACCAAAACTATTTAAACACAAGTAATAATAGCTAGATTATGTACTACTGTACATACTGTACGTAGATCCTGATTACAAGATGTCCAGCTGTGCCACTTTACAAAATCCTAGAGAACTGCCATGATACACGAACTTTAAAAAGCTACTTCAAATCAGAATGATAAAACGCATTATGAATGTACCACTTTATAGCTGAATTGCACAAACAGCTGAGTAGAAAGACTGTACATAACGCAACCCATAGATTTTATAGTGAGTCACCACATCACATCAGCGATTCCTACAAGAAAATATAAAGATATTAAACAACATTACTTCACTTTTGGTTATATTGGAAGCTCATTTTGATTGAATCTATTGAGTTAGTGATATTCAATATTCAGTTTTAAGTATTTATTAACTTTTTAAAACTAGATAACTTTTTGTTAAAAATGAAATGATGTTGGTACATCTACTGCTCATGAAAATTACGAATTTCACTAATTAAAAATCCTCTAATCTTTGTGAGCACTGTATGACAGCATATGTGGGTGACCTAATAGTGGTCAGTGTGACCACTAAATATCATATTGATTTTCAGACACAAAATCAAATACAGTCGAATCGGGTTACTGGGAGCAGCCGCTTATTCGGAGCGAATCCTAAATTACAGAAACAAATCCTATTCTATACGTGTAATTTTATTCTCTTATTTGGACCAAAGAAGGTGAGAAGCGAATAAGAAAAAGAAGCCACAAGTCGCCACTTAGAGCGGATACAAAGCG
>JAUZST010004776.1:0-16055 GCA_034779995.1 Parotocinclus haroldoi
GCCTGAAGAGAGGGGCAAGACCTTGTTAATGTTGTGAGCAAGGGGAAAAACTTCAGGGAGTTTAATTCATTAGGAACAAAGAATTAAAAAAAAAAAAAAAAAAAAAAGGTTCTTGGTGCCATTAGCCAATCCATTTTTTAGCCAAGTACCTTAACCTTTAGGCCACCACCAATCTAATCACGTTTACATTTAGTCATTAAGCAGACACCCTCAACCAGAGTTCACCAACTCGCGTTCCCCGGCCACTTTATTAGGTACACCTCCTACAATGATGCAATGTTTCCACAATGATGGGTCATTCGATCAGTTCCACTTGGCAAACAGATGCATTTTGTAGTTCTGGAGTTCATCCGTGTCTCCAAAAACTTTGTTCTCTAATGGTCAGGACCCCCCAACATAGGATCAGGGTACTATTTGGGTGATGGAACATCGGTAGCACAACACTGGCGCTGGTGCGTGTTGTTCTGGTATGAGTGGATTAGACACAACAACAGTGTTGCTGGAGTTTTTAAACACCCCAGTGTTCGCCTAGCAACAACGTCCAGCCGCTAGCGTCCTGTGAGAACTGATGAACGATTAGAGGATGACCAAGACAAACTGTGCAACAACAGACGTTCCATCTAGTGGAGCAGTATGGCAGACGTGTCTAACGGCGTTTGAAGACACCAGCAGCACTGCCGTGTCTGATCCATCGGTGTAACTGCAGTGCTAAGAATGATCCACCACTCATTTGTAGTAACTTCTCTGTGGTGGTCCTGTGAGAGTCCCGACTATTAGAGAACCCGTTATACAGAAATTTAATCAAGTGTGAATGCACGTGACAATCCAGAGCCGAAAAGGTGGTTTAAGACGGCTGAAAAGAACTACAGACGTTGCACTGTTTGAGCCATTCCTACGAATCGGTGCCATTCCACAGGACGTTGTTTCTAGATCATTAATACGGCTAGCTGTAAAAAGACTTTAGTATTAAGCCGGGCACCCTGCACAGTAATGCAACTGCAAATAGAAGGTATTTAAAACATTTAAAAGTTTAAGAACAATACTAAAACTACAAGATTTGCATTTGAAGTTGCACTTTACAATGAAATGTAATCGTGTTTCAGATGCTTTCTTGCGTCATATCCATTTTTTTTTTTTTCAGGACAAATTCCTGATGTTTTAAAATATTTTACATATTTGATTCATGTCCCCAGCATTTCAACCAGTCCTGTCACTCTAACATACTGGAAATGACTTTTTATGTTATTTGTGCATTATGTGTATTATGTGCTCTGATGCTATTGGTGTGGTTGCCATGTGGTAATATTCTGTACATTTGCCAACTATATGCTGAAAATCCTGCCCTTTCTATCACAGCAGTGTAACAGTGAAAGGAGAAACGGTGCTAAAATAAAATCAAGTTGAATTAGATGGACCAGATTTGTTTCGAAAAGTGAAAATGTGTTGTTCCACACGTAGCGTTGGGGAGGGGAAACTCAATCTATCGAAACTAAATTTCTTAAAAGACCCATTTGCCAGACTGTCTCAATTAAGGGTCAGCGCTACCATAAATAAAGCCATAAAAATGTAACCCTTTACGAGCTGCAAGTTCTTGAATTGTGCAAATCGCTGCAGATATACGGTTAGTCATGCTCTTTGTTTACTTTGCATGTCCTGTTGTGGATACATTTGTATGTTTAGAGGTTAAGAGCCAGAGGAGAAGAGAAATGTTAATACTGGGTGTGTGTATAACGTGTGTGTGTGTGTGTGTGTGTGTGTGTGTGTGTATATCAGTCTGTCAGTTTGTAGCATGTTAAGTGATTTCGTTTTCTTCCACATCATTTAATACATGGAAAAAATCCGTTTATCCAGACGTGGTCTAGGCTCATCATGGCCATTTGTCTTCTTTCGATCCATATTCCTTGGTTGGAGGTTCTGTTATCCTCTTTGTCCAGGTCTCGGTCCTTTTTGGTTTTTGCAGGAGTTGGGAACCATCACTGCCTCTCGAATTAGTTCCATATATCCCGATGCTTTAATGCAGCGTTTCATATTCCGTCTGTGTACGCGCCCGTGTGTGTGTTTGCATTAACTATTTATAAGGAGTGCTTCAAGCCTGCAAGCTGTGCTGTTTGCCTTTGCTTTTGTAAGTCGGTGCACAATAAGCATGGGAAGCAATTCAAAGTTGAGAAACTTGAGGAAAGTGGAAAATAGGGGAAGGGGGTGGGCGGATGGGGGGTTTAAAAAAAAAAAAAAAAACCGAGAGAGATGTTTTATGAATAGAGGAAGCAACTGGAGCATGGAAGCAAATGATTGAGGGCAAAAAAAAACGTATGAATGAGAAAAGCTTGCACATGCAGGATGGAGCACATTTTCTCACCCCGCACTGCGAGTGGCTTTTCTGACATGCACAGATATGTGGAGGCCTTCCGAGTCCGGCAGCGCTTCATTAAGGGACTAAATGAGTTTTTATGGATTATATAGGTGACCTGGGCACCTGTGTGATGCCGTGCAAATGCAGCAAGGCTCCTGGTCTTAGCCCGCGTTCCTCCGGGAAATTAAATGGCTTTGCAGAAAGGCCATAAGTTAATGGTTTGTGTTTAGGCTTAGTTAAATGTGTTAATTAGCTAATCAAAGGCTGTGGCTCCGTTAGAATGACACGAAAGAAACGCCACTGTTCATTTACTGGCCGCCTTGCGCTTGTTTTACGGATATATAATGGATATATAATTTAGATTGTTGAAGCATTTTCGTCCATATCACTATTTAGGTAGAACTACATTAGTTCCACGGCCTTTTTAGTTTGCACCAACTTCGCTCTAGGTCCGTTTGGCTGTTTGTTGCGTGAAGGCACTTGGTCAATGTTTGTTTGGTCAGATGGCTCGGACCCCGCACGATGCCTCTAGCGACCGGATACCTATTTTGAATTCAGAACTGCCGTAATTCTTTGTGGCGTACTTTCAGCAAGGTGCTGTAAACCTCACGGTCAGATCTTTTGGTCCATGTAGACAGGATGGCATCACACAGTTGTTGCAGATTGGAGTGAGCTCCATTGCTTTCATGTTGTTCATGCTGAATTCTGACCCGAACATCATAGCAGCAATCGAGACTTTTCTTTTTTTTTTTTTTCTTTGTTTCTTCTATTAATCTTCACCTGGTTTGGTCTTCTGCTGCTGTAGGTTCAACTTGTTGTGCAGAGATGTTCTGAATCAAATGTGGCCTTTCTATCTGCCCATTCTATCCAGTTCTCCTCTGATCTCTGGCAGCAACAAGGCATTTTCTCTGCTCAATGGATATTTTCTCTCTTTTTTTTTTTTTTTTTTGGACCGTTCTCGGTCAACCCTCGATGGGGGCTAATTGCCTAAAATGCACTGAGGAGCTGCAGCGTTTGGCAGATTTAGATATTCGTGCTAACGAGCCGTTTCATAGGTATACCTAAAAGTGGCTGGTGAGTGTAGATAACGGATGAGTGGGTTGTGTGCTGTCCGCACGGCAAAAGAAATGTGTGGTAGACATAATTATACAGATCTTCCGTATGACGGATTCAAAGTACAGACGATTAGATTTTGAATATACAGACTCGCCTCTATTATTGTAGTGTAGCTCCAGTGGCTTGTGGTAAGAGGCAGCTGCTGGAAACAGCTGTTCCTGAGTACCTAGGACTAAATCCTGACAGGGTGTGGGTAGCAATATGAAGTTCGGGTGGCGCAGATAAGACTAAGTGACCAAGGTAAGCGAGTTGCCTTATTTACTGTTGTGGAGCGTCGTCTTTGTTTTGCGTCATGGTGAATGCAAGTCCTCCAGCTAAAAAGAATTAAGGTTCTTTGTAGTATAGAAGTAATATGGTTGGGTCCGTGAGACAAACGGATCCTGTTTTGCAACATTGCTGATAAAGCAACGATGAAAGGCTGGGAAAAACTCTAGAATCAATAATGAAATCAATTGAATGAACTTCCTTTATCCCAGAAGGCAATGGGCTAATACCAAATGTTTGTTAGGGATCTAGCACATTATATTGACAGTAGCCTTTGTGAGCATGCCTGTCCAATTTTCCAATACAAATACGGATATCGAAGCTTTAAGTACAAGGCGCTATCTGATACGACAGGATCCAGTCCAGCTCTCTGCAAGCTTGTTTGAAACTGAAACAGCTCTGTCCTGCTGGTATGAGCTGGGCATGACATGCAGACACAATGGGCTATGGCTGACGAGGGGGAGGCCAGTTGGGATAGTGAAAAATCTATTTCCTTACTTTATTTTTATTGCTCTCACTAACACAGAACAAAAGGACCTAAATGATTTACCATGAAAACTTGCACTCGATTGTCATGTTTGCATTCTTCCAAAGTTAAAACTGCCTCAGTTCTTTGTGGCATAGATTCAGCGAGGCGCTAGAACATTTTTCAGAGATTTTGCCCCCATGCTGACATGATGCCGTTACAGTTACTGCAGATTTGTCGGCTGCGCTTCCGTTCTGCGAATCTCCCATTCCACCCTATCCCAAAGGTCCCGTTGGATTGGGAGCTTTGTCACTGTAGAGGCTTTTTGAGCACAGCGATCTAATTTTCATGTTCAAATAACCAGTTTGAGTTGATTTGAGCTTTGGGCGTTAAAGAGATTGGACATGGTCAGCAACAGCAGGTGGGCTGATGTTTTTAAGCGATGCTCAGTTGGGATCACGAATTTGATCCCACAATGCCATTAGCGTCCAGAACCATTGATGCAAGGCAGGATGGGTCCATGCTTTCGTGTTGTTTACGTCGCATTCTGATCCTTCCAACCCAATCGTACAGCAGAATTCGAAGACTCAGGACCAGGCGCCTCGATCCCATGGGAATTGTATCCTTGACAGCCGAGTTGGCTGTTCTCAGCTGACCGGAGTTGCACCTGGTGCGGTCTTCGGCTGTTGTAGCCCATATGCTTCAAGGATCGACGCGTTCTGTGTTCAGACGTGCCCTTCTGCCTCAGTTCCTTTGTTGTCACTAATGGTTAGTGAGTCGTTTATTTTTATCAGCTTGAACCAGTCTGACCATGTCCTCTTGAATCTCAATTGTAATTTTTGCCCAGAGAACTGCCGCTCACTGGATGTTCTCTTCGGACAAGTCCTGTTAAACTCTGGAGACTGCGTGAAACTTCCTGTAGTTCAGCAGTTAAACCACCTTCGTTTCCCATTCTGATGCTCTGTTTGAACTTCAGCAGGTAGTCTCACATCTATATGCATTTGGTTTTACATTAAGTAGCTGGTTAGCTGTTCGCGTTTACAAGCAAGCAATTAAACAGGTGTTCATAAGTGCCCAGGTAAAAAATAAAAAAACCCAAGAGATTCTTACCGTCAGGCCCCACGAATGGATTTCCTCGGACTTGTCCTTTTTCATACTGTCAAGTTGTTTTTAAGCCAAGTTCTGAAATTTTCAAGGAGGTCCTGAATCGTGTGCCTGTGTACGCTGTCTAGCGTAGAAACAAGTATTTGTGTACTTTAAGTGCAACTACACACAGGTTATTTAGTCCATTTGTTCAGCGGGCATGCCTGATAACAGAAGTGCAACAAAGTGGTCGTTTAGTGCCACCTGACATCTTCCATTCATGCCCTCGCCTCTCTGACTCTTCCTTTATGTGAACATTCAGGTTCACATAAGTCAGCCCAGTGCCCTTAGTAGTGACTCCATTATTCATGGTTTAGCATACAAACCCATTTATGTAGGACACTGCCAGTGTTTCTGTGGTCTCCCCACGACCGGCGCTCCTCCTGACCCAGCCGTCCTCCTCTGCACGCCATTCAGACCTCCAGCGCCGCGTGACTTCAGGTAGAAAAGCAGATGCTGCAAACCTCACTCTGAAGCGGGGTAATAAAACATTTAGACGACGGTACATCTTTGTTTCATTAATTCATGAAAATTGCACTGTATAGAGACATTAATGCACATGTTGTGCAAGGTGCATCCATCTAAAGCTCAGGTGAATACCTCGGTTCACTTCTTATTTATTTATTTATTTATTTATTTATTTGTTTTACCCGTTTTCTGCATCTTGATTTCCAATTTACGCTCTGTGCCGTTTCTATTGATTGCGCGTTTTGGCCTCATCATGTCTAGACACATGACAGGCAGATGTGCCAAACAGCTGCATGGTGACTGACTAAACCTTTTGAACCATTCAATCAATTTGTTTGTCTTCAATTCAGTCTCCGGCATGGCATGTTCTGTAATTGATTTGCACCAATCACGGCGAATTAGCATGTTTTTTTCCCCCCATGTTTACAGGACTGTTTACGTGCCTGTGGGATTATTAGCTGCACTGCCTCAGTAGAACAAATGGTGAGATCTTTATTCAGAATTCAAATCCACAATTTAAGATACCTGATGTTTGAGTGTGCCGATCAGGCTTTGTCAGCTTACCTTGCATCCCATAATGCCCGATTTCCAGTTTACTATTGATTGCGTTTATGAACAACATCGATTGTTATGTAAGTGCTGCCCTCAGATCTGCCTACACTCATCTTTTCCGGTTCATCCGGCCAACACATAACGAGCATTTTGTTTTTGCGGTATAGTTTCATTTAGTGCAAGGTAAAATTTGGTGCGTTTGCTTGGGGAATCTATATTGTGGGGAGGGGTGTGTGAAGATGTATATCAGCTTTTTGGAAATGGAGCTTAGAGATGGCCCCATCCTATATCCGTATCGGGTCTGATATTGACGTAATTTACTCGCCAGACATTGGACAGACGGGGCCGACTTTCTTACTGATCCATATTTTATTCCACATCTCACCATGAGCACACGAGAGCTTCATTGTACAACTGAGTGAACAAATGATATTAACTGCTTCTTAAATGAAAATGCCATTTTGTAATAGGCACTTGGTTCCAAAAATTTCAAGAACCGGGTTCCTGCTTTTCGAAGGGTACGTGCTTTTAAGAAAAGCATGAAATGCTTCAGGATTGTACAGTGCATTATGAAAATGCGTTCTCCTCGTGCAAGTGCTGCCTCAGCCGGCACAGTTGGTCCAAAATGCTTAATGCGAGCGAAGCTAAATGTGGCTTAATCTGCTCCAACATTGACTCAGGAAAGCCAAACTCGTCTCAGTTACTACTTTTGATAAGAAAACCTCTACTGCTGAAATCATGAAACCGTGATCCAAAGGGTAAAGAATCATTTGTGTCTTAAGCTTCCCATTTAAACCTGTTTTACTAATCATGGTAATCACTTCGGCAGTGGAGATTACTTCTCACCAGTAGTAAATGAGAGAAGCTTTGTTTCTAATTCACTTCTGCTGATCGTTTTTGCTTTACTTGTTTACTAACCCCTGGACCGGATGCCAGGCCATTGCAGGGCACAAGACACTGGAGTATTTGTAGGAGAGCATGCACACTTCACACAAAGTGGCCAGAATGGGACTTGAACCCGTGTCTCTGAAGCTCAAAGGAGTCCATCACCTTCAAAAGAATAAGAACCACTGCTCTAGATGGTGTCTTGTTTTGGTTGGTCTTATAGTGTTTATCTTTGGAAGGTCACTTAAATATTCAAGGGGTTGTTTTGATTTGTCGAGCCATGTTTTACTTTTGAAGGGAGAATAATATTCGGTTGACCTGACTGATTTGCAGATTCAGCACACTGCAAATGAATGGCTCTGTGTCATGAGTAAGCTTACGGTCAGGGCTGAACAAGACACTTTTGATGAATGTTTACGGTTTAGCTCTTTCTTACCGTGTTGTTTAGTCCAGGGTTATTGGCACCTTCGGCAATACGGCTAAAGAGAAGAAAGAATTGTAATCTCTTGATCTTATTCCCATTTCCCGCTTACTGAAATTAGATGCCACCACCACACCAAAACATTTTAAATGTGTGGCAGAGCAAAAGCTTTTCTCCTAGCTAACCACCAACTTTAAGTGCCTCCAGGCCACTAGACACTACTGGATTTTTTTTATGGTCAGGTGAGAGGGAAGAAGGATTTTGGCAGCAGACATTCGGCGTGCTTGGCATTACAGAAGAAAACCTGGCTGTCTCAACCAACAAGCAACATCTGCATCGTGGTTGGGTCTTTTAGCAGATCAGTGGTCCAAACACTTCTACACTGTTCACAAAAAGGAGGGGATATTTTTAAAAGAATATGATTTTGTTTCATTAAACAAAATAACCAGAAAAGCAAATGAAGTCAAAGAAGGATTAAGCAAAAGAGATTGTTACGGTGATTGAGTAGCAAGTGGAGTGAACAGAAGTGTGTCAAACTGGCGCACACCTGTACATTTACGGCATTTAGCACACGCCCTTATCCAGAGCGACTTAACAACTGATCCAGTCTTACAATCCACGCAATTGTGGGTTAAGGACCTTGCTCATGGACCCAACTGTGGCAGCTTAGCAGAGGTGGGATTTGAACCCTGGTCCAGAGTCCAGTACCTTAATCGCTAGGCTACCACAATCCCACTTTGCTTGCATTACGTTTAGCGGATCATTCCCCGTTGTTTGTTCCTCAGGGGCGTTGCAATGGTCAGTCATGGTGTTTTGTCCAATGCACTGAAAAAGATGTGTTTTATTATAGTCTGCAATGGTTCTGCAGATAACATGGTGGTGGTTGGTTTACTAGATAACATTAAAGCTGGATGGAAGCGTCAGTAGCTTGCCTGCTGCTGAAACCAGTGGTTCCTGAGGACCAACTTTTGAATCCTGCAAGGGGTTTGTGGAGCTTTTAAGGGATTTAAGGTTTGTGAATCATCCAAAAAAAAAAAAAAAGGCAACGTACAAGCACACCTATGTAGGCAAACCTGTAACCCTAGAATGAGTCTTAATTACGGACTAAATGATCAGTTCAAGGACTTTTATGGGCGCCATGAATACACCCATGGCCGCATAGCAGAAGAACCCACATTGTGCTGATTTGGGCTTTGATCCAAATGAAAGACTAGTCACCTCCTTGCGCTGTTCGAGTGTCCCTAATTAACAAGATGCTGCTTCTGCTCTGTTGGCTGGGCCTTCTGCCTCAGTGCTTATTGTGCATTTGTCTGCCAGTGCAGATGTTGGAATTGGGGACGGAAGAATGACCACTCCATCTCCAGTGGTGGGAGAACGCAGCGATAGTCAGCAGATGTTACCGCACACTGGATGTGCGCTCGTCATCTGGCCAGTAATCTGGTCAGTGAAGGGCATTTAGATTGCTAAAGGACAGCAGAGACTGGACCCAGCTGTTTGTTCAACAGCATCTACACGTATGGGCGGCCCATGCGCAGGATTTGGGACAGCAGGCTCGCTGCTAACTCCATGGTTAGAGACGAGCCTTTGCACTCGTAGAATTTTCTTTTACACACACATCCGTGAGCTTCCTCCATCCCTCCCCTGCTGTTTTCCTATGGGGCCCTGGCTCTCTTCCCACTAGTCATGTTCTCCTGGCTGGATGATGTGCGCCTGTCTCTTGTGTTTCCTTGACGCTAACTTGCACGGACGTGTTGTACAGCGTTGTGGGATGCAGCTTTCGGTCATATTTCACCACAAGACGCAATTTTGTTGATGGTAATGAACCTGCGGGGCCCATCAGCTATTTCTGCCCAAGTCTTTCTTCAGTCTTAATCAGCGCACTGGCATGTGAGTGGAAACGAAGGGGTATTTTCACTCGGCTGTAATTAGGCGATCTACACTTGGATTAAAGAAACGGGAAATCTGATTCATATCACGGTTGTGCTTTATATTTTCTTCATCTGGCCTTTCTGCTCAGTCCTGCTGTTTTGAAAAAATAAGGCTCGGCTTTGATACCGATTTGATGTATTCTCTTTCATGGCTGGAACGAAGCGTCGGAAGGGTTGCGAGATCACAATTCAAAGATCTACTGGTCATAAAATGCCAGCTTGTGCAGTAATAGGCTCATATTTCCAAGAGGGTCATTTACAACGTTTTGAATGGAGTTTTCTTTCAACACAAATGGTGTCCATCCATCCAGGCATGCATTGTGAGCTGGAAGCTAGAAAATGAGAGGAATAATTTATTAGGGGACAGAAGAAAGGATAGCAAGGATATGAGTTTGGGTCATCTGAGAGGGGGTGAAGGAGATTTTCAGCACACCGAGATGGAACCCAATAGACAGGCATGGGTAGTAGCTGGGAAGTGTGTGTGTGTGTGTGTGTGTGTGTGTGTGTGTGTGTGTGTGTGTGTGTGTGTGTGTGTGTGTGTGTGTGTGTGTGTCAGGCCTGTTTGTGTGAAAGCCTTCAGGGCAGCAGCAGTAATGAAAGTTTCTGTGGTTGGCGCCGCAGTGTAATTACACTCGGAGACGCCTGAGGCTTGGTCTCGCGCGCCAGATCTTATATTAGCCAAACGAACTGGACTGTGCTATGCCTCTATATCTTTCAGTACCTTCACCTCTTTAATACGGGCATCCAACTGTGAGCGTGGTGTGGTGTGAATCCGAAACATACGAAACGGAATTAGTATCGCATCACCATACTCGGATCTCACAATGTGCATGGTCACTCGTTCTGTTGATTATACCATCGAATACAGTTGCGTTTCTGAACACCAGAGGGCACATCGTGCTCCCAAACACGTTTCAACTCCTTGTCATTTCCTTTAAGACCAAAGGTTCTATTAAAAAAAAAATGTATAGAAGGAAATACAACCTTTTTTAAAAAAAAAAAAAAAACTTCAGAAATAGTAAGGAAATGTTTTGTTTTGTAATGCATTTCGATTGCAGGGGACGAGTCGTTTTTTTTCAAATTATTTACACTTTTTAAGAAAAATCGCCAGAAAACCGTGCGGCCAATCGCGAATGGAATTTGAGCAGGGTGTATCACACCCCTATGAGTCAGTGCTTCCGGTTCAGGTGCATCTAATTAATCGGTCCTGAATCTCTCTCGGTGCAGTATTAGAGAAAAGCAGGGCAAAGCATTATTTATATTTTCATATCACTTTTTTTTTTTTTTTTTTTACAGCTTCACAAATGGTCATTAAGTAACGATTTAAAAAAAGAACGTAAAACGAGAATCACGATCATTCCTGACTAAACGAATACGAAGATTTTATCCCAGCGTTTTTCTCTCTTAAGTGGTTTGCGTTGACACGTTGGTCCATGCCACGGGGGCACTTGGGTGGTGCAGCAGTCCGTCCAAACACCTCTGTGTCCTCACGTCCAGAGTCAAGGTAGTAGGCATTTGGGGGTGACACACGGGCACAGTTAGTTGTGCCTGAGGGTTGGTTGGTGGACTTGCTTCGGCCTCCTTATAACGGACTTCCATTACCAACCCTGTGTTCTCTGGGATGGGTGCCAGAGCAGCAAAATGACACACGATATCAATTCACTGTTGCACACTTTAACGAGGGCATGGCGCACACGGTACCCATTTAGTTTAGCACGCAGTAACCAACGCACGACACACACACACAACCCATTTACTGTAGCACACAGTAACCAACGCAAGTCCAGTCGAATGTATTTATATAGAGCTTATTACAATGGTGTATTGTCTCAGGGCAGCTTTAGAATTTTACCATTTTAAAAGGCCAATCCCAAATTGGGCAAGCCTAGGGCAACAGTGGCTAAGCTCCCTTAATATAAAAGGTAGAAACCTTGGGAGAGGACAAAGACTCAAAAAGGGACCCGACCTCCTCGGGTGACCTAGAATGTTAGATCGTAGTAACAGTAAGATTACTTGAGTACCATTTGAAATTAAATAACGAAACGGCTTTATTTAATGACGCACACCAGACGTTTACTGTAGCACGCGTTAACCAACACGACACACACAACCCATTTTGCATAGCGCACATTACCTAGCTCATTACACACATTCCGTCTTTACTGCAGCACACATTAACCAGCACATGATAAGCAGGCCCCTTTTAGTGACGCACGCTTTATTTTATTTATTTTCTGTAGCACATTAGCTGGTACTTTCACATCAACTACCGACTCTGGAGATTTCTGATTTCTGCTTTATGCTCACGCTTTCGTGTGTTGCTTGTATATACATATATCTCCCAGCAGACAAATTAATACACCGTCCGTTTCAAATGACCGCTCGTTGCCTTTGCAGAGTTTGTGTGCAATTTATTGTTAATCAAAGCTTTCCTTTGCTCACTAAGAGCCGTTGAGTGACGTTTAAAAAAAATTATTTTGATTATCCACTTTGATTTGACTCATTCTGGGCACATTCCCGATCTGTCGTAATGATAAACGTCATTATTGTCAGGTAGTCCACTGTTTGTGCATGAGGACGAGGAAGGCTCGGACGTCTGCTGGAGCAATTTCCTACCCGTCTTTCAGCCTTATGGGGACATTTGGTGTGAATATTTGGTGTTACTCCTAATTGCGTTCACTCTGCTGCTTTGCTCCTTCTCTGCATTGTGAAACTTGCTCTGCTTTGAACGTTTTCTCAGATGTTCGCCCAGAAATGATGTTGACACCGAGGATATCGCAGATATCTGCTCGAGTGGGAGGACGCATCAGTAATGGATATATGACCTACCGTTTTGGATCAGAATAAACCAATTAGAAACCCGTTCCATTTCTAATCCTCTGTCGGATTGGGGTGGGGGCAGCAAAAATGTCGGATTTGTTCACCGGCAGCTTGGAAATTGCTGTCAGGAGGATTGCACGTCACATAATAAACATGCCTGCCTCGGCTTACTTTAATCTTACGTCGCCGAGGTTCTTTTGAGACGGCTCATGATCATTTTCTTCCCTGGAAGAGCTTCCTTTTTAAATGAGAAGGATCATCAGCAGAGAAAATAAAAGCAAGGGATCACATCCTGATGCCACCGGGGACTAATTAGAAGCCAGGCGAGCTGTGGAGCGGTCTTAATAAGAGACCTGCATCCCAGCGCACGGTTTACAACATGATGGGCTTTAGAGCAATAAAAGTGGTGGAGGATCCATGCACGGGGTGGAGAGTGGAGATGAAGGCCGTAGAGGGAAAACGAGATGGGTGGTGACGGGCTTTTCCATCGACCAGGATGCGGCGGCCATTTGCGGCGTGCGCCAGGCAGGCGCTCCTGAACATTTTAATTAGTCTGAGTGAAAGCACACCGTTACAATAAGATCCTTCTGTGTTTGCTCAATTAGACGCCAATCGTAGCTAATTGCCTTCGCTAAGAAAGCTTCCGTCGAGCCAGTGGATGACTAGAACTTGGGCGTGTTGCACTCGCAAAGTCTCTCTCTCTCTCTCTCTCTCTCTCTCTCTCTCTCTCTCTCCCAGCCTCATGGGGGAAATCAAATATTTGATGTGGCTCATAATTGCGTTCACTCTCTCTTTATTTCCCTCATATTTCATTCTACGGCATCATAACTCTCGTCTCTGCAGTGGGAAACTGTTTAATGTAGTTGTGTTTTTAATTTGCTTGAAGGCTTTGTACATGCCAGCGCTAGATGGATGTTGATGTGGTAACCATTAATTCGATGTTTTAGAGCTCGTTTCGTGGGCAATTCATTAATGAAATGCTACAGTGTCATACTTAGCAAGGCTTCATTTATCATATTGACCTTTCTTTAATAAGCTGATTCCAGTAAACACCGTCACTGTCCTGAACTATTTTCTTGCGGTATTTCCCTCCACACTCTTGTAGCTTGTTCTCTTTGTCATCTGCATGCTTTCTGTAGTCCCTCCAATCAATAGACTTTGAGAGTCAAAAGAATTCCCTGGTGAGGTGAAGAAGGGCTTGAACGGGCTTGAATCCAGATTTAACGGCTGCTGCCTATGAAACCGGCCGGCAACAAAGCGGCCACACCCTCTGACCGTCCAGAGGCCGGGCTCACCTGAACCTTAGAGACAATGCTCATATTACCAGAGGTTCGGTACCAATCAGTGGCTGTTAGAACAGCACTGGTTCCCAATGCTGGGCCGTATTCCAACCGTGTGGAGGTGAGCTTCACTTCATGTGTCAGTTTTGAGCAGCAAAGCATGGCTTTCTCCAAGGTTGCTTAGAACACCACCTTAGAATTCTTAGGGTGTTCATCTCTGCCCGTCTGTGCCCATTTTATTGGCGTATTTATTGGCCTTTACGTTCCTTGAGATCCTGGGTGACACTGAATCGGAGTCTCTGATTCTTAATCATGGTTGTTTAATATATATATATTGCAAAAGCAGTGTTACTCTTTCTTTTCCTTCCATTCGTTCTGAACCCTTCTCCTTCCCTGTACTTCTGCCAACTGAACTTCCTGCCTCTTTCTTCATTTTCTCTCATGGCGTATTCTGTGCCACTCATCCTCTTGCTTTTTTGCATTTTGCTGTCCTCCCTATTACTTTCTCCCTCATTCCCCCGTCTCCTTTTATTCTTGCTCCATCGTTTTATTCTTTCCACTCGTAACTGCTGTGTGTTTCTTCCCCTCTGTCATTCGGGCATTCGGATTTTTTATTTATTTATTTATTTTTTTCATTGACTACTCTTCACTCTCTCTTACCGTCGTCCGTTTTGGTTGGACTTTTTTTTCCATGGTCTTTACTCATTTCATTCTCTCACCATCACTCCATCTCGTTCATCTTTTTTGTTTACCAGTCTGGCTGCTTCTGCCTCTCTGGCATCTTCGGTTGCTCAGTCTTACAGGTTTTTTTTTCCCCCCTATTGTTTACTATCCTCCCTTCTGATCTTTTCTCTCCTTCTCGTTACCCAATATGAGTTTTTCTTGGCCTGCCTGCTTCGCTGTCTGTCTCATTATCTGTGAGTAAGTGACACAGAAAATGTCGACGTAATTATTGTTTTAATACGGGTGTTTGTGTTTAAAAGGTCCGCATTATGTTCTGTGAAACAGGTCGTTGACTAAAATGGTCGCTGACGTGACATTACCGTAGTCAGTCTTAGAAAATGACTGATTGAAAGAACTGATACTTTAGTGACGATACATTTGCCAATACAAGCTGCCATTTATAGCTTGTTACACACAAGCGGTGGGAAAAAAAAAACCACACAACACAAAAAGGCTCAACACATCAGCCACATCTGCACCGTGGATCAATCGATCAAGATCTTTCCGTATCCTTCACTTTTCTCCACCCTCCATCCTGTTCATGATCTTCTTTATTATTCTTTATAGTCTCTCTAGTTTGAGTTTTACCCGTTTCTGTGTTTTAATCTTTTTCTTCTTTTTTACTGTTTCATTCTGTCAGCTTTCTTCCTTTTTGTCTGCTTGATATTTTTTCCTCTCTCTCATTATTTTCTCTCCCTCATTTCATATCTAACTCTGTTCTTTATTTAACTGCACAGCTGTACTTTCTCCATCCTCCTTTGTGTGCGTCTCTCTCTCTCTCCCTCTGGCATTTTCTTTTTCGAAGTCACTTAATCAATTCAATTACGTTTCTATTCAGTACATTTGAATGTCATGACCACATGGCATCACAGAAATCAAATTGGCTGTTAACAAACAGATTTGGTCTGGAATGCAGAAAATGGGGATATTTATGGGAACAGAGAAGTCTCAGTATTTTTCTCTAATGCTGTCCTTTACTAAATCTCACACTCGCCCGTACTTTCAATCGCTAAATCTCTTACTCGTTCCCTTTTTTGTTGAACAGGCATGGCCTCTCTCTGAGATGAGTTTTTTTTTCATGGTTTGGTCGTTGCCCTTTTTAGCTTTGCCTTGCGACTGATGTCTGCGTCTCTTATCACCTGTTCCCACACCTGCTCTTTGCCGTGTTGAGTCTCTTAATGCCCCCTCATCAAAGCCACAGATCCGCTTATGTGCTTCTACTCTGAGATGAGCCATGGCATTTCTCTCCCTGTCAGCTTCTCATGTGTCTCTGTGCCCATTCTGGAGTCACCTTTTTTCTGGTAGCTAGGGAAATAACCAGAGCAAGAGGGAAGGTGGCATTTATCTTACTATATAGCGGCATATTAGTCCAGGGTCCCTAGAACAGACCCTTTCAACACGATTCGAAATGCGCCGAAATCACACTCTCGATTCATTACATCACATTACATTACATTACATTACATTACATTTGGCAGACGCTTTTATCCAAAGCAACTTACAATAGTTAAGAACAAAATAATAATAAGTTAAAGGTAAAACATCTTAGATAGGGCCTTAAAGAGGTCAAAGAGAAGTAGAGAAGAGAAAGAAGGAGATGAGGTTAGAAGTAGTTAGTTTGTTAGAGGTGTTAGGAGAG
>JAUZST010004777.1:0-16055 GCA_034779995.1 Parotocinclus haroldoi
GCAGCATAGCTAAAGGGAAGGAACCAGAATGTAACACAGCCAAGAGGTTGTTATAGTCTAAATCTAACTAAAAGCCTAAGTAAATAAGAATGTCATGTATCGTTTGTTTTGTTTTATAATTTTATACATATGTGAATCATTTATTTCAAGTTATTTTATGCAATATAATGAATTTTATTTATGCAATAAGAGTGACTAGGATTTTCTTTCTGTTGTGCTCAGGCATTGTCTCAAAGCAGGCATACAGAAGCAGAGAGCAGATCCCTAATGATCAAGCCAGAGATGACAGTGACCCCAGTTAACCTTAGAGTAAACCTATTCTTATGGCAGCCCATCCTCCTATGAATGAGAACAGACAAGAGTCAGCATAAACAGAGTGATCGAAGCAGTAGTAAAATACAGCAAATACAACATCCAGTCATTTGAATTCATTTAGATAGACAAAGGTTTGCCCTTAGAATTTGGAGCATGATTCTGAGGTCAGTCACAGATGTTGTACAGTTAGCCCTCGTTCATTGTTAGCACTTCAATTCATCTCAGTTACAAGACAGAGCAGGAGTTTATGCAAGCCAGCCGAGTTCTTCTTCAAAGAAGTCACTTAGTGTCTTTACAGATTTTATTTTAGGAAGGCAGGGAAGTAAGTTCATGAATTCAAGCACTTTTGTAAGTTTTTCTGGATAAGGGAGTCTGTTAAATACTGTAAATGTAAATGTAAATCTCATTCTACTGCCAGCGTTTGTCTATGGAGATCCAAAGCCTGTATGTTTCAAATTATGTTTGAATGTTAAAACACAAATGACTAATTAGAAGGGGTGTCTATGTAATGCTGACCGTGAAAATGTTCTCCTGTTTGTCTGGTAATGGTAATACTGAAATGTTAACTATTAATGTGTGGATTTTGACTAAGGGTAGAGCTGAAATCATCTGACATTATATGCAGGTGTTGCTTCATAGTCAGCTTGAGTCAAAAAAGACTGCAGAACTCCGCTTGGAGTGGTTGAGACTGTAATGGTACTGCACCATGCAATAGTGGAAGGCCAATCACAAAACAGATCCATGAGCAAGGAACCAACCACAAAACTGACTTTTTATGGCAAACAGCCACTTTGCTACTTTAAGATTTACAGACATTCTTTCTGTACTGATACAACCAATAACTCTGTATTCAGTATGATTATAATTGACACTGTAGACATCGAGGAAACTAAATTCTGGTTTCTGATTTACTGCATCTCATAAGTGGATGTGTAGAGGTTGAAGAGGTGAGTGATGGAAAGTTCTCTGGTGCATTGACAGGGCTGACACTGGTTCATCAAATTCACATTTTATACTCTATTTGTGCAGGGACACTTCAGTAGTTTTGTAAACAGCCAATTATTTCAGCCAGGGGTTTCCACACTGACAGCTGCGCCAATGTTGTGGGGTGCATTAACAAATGCATGCATAAAGTTAATATGAAGTTTACCGGTAGCAAAGGTAAGAAGAGCAAAAGCAGAAAGGTTGTTGTATTCCAGGCTGAATGAATTGAATTCCTTCAGCGTGTTAAGTATGCGTGTCACGCGTAATAGGTCCTTGTTTCAGAGTTTGGATGTCAAGAGGTTTTATGTCCAGTCAGAATTCATTACTGCACTATCAGCAGGACCAAGTCTGGGAATTACAAGCTTCAAATCCTATAGAATTGGGTAATTTCAGAAGCAGACAGCTTGTATGAATACAGTGGTGTGTGTGCTCACTGAACACTCCTGTTTATGCATTTCTGCCTTCCACCCCATTCTCATACAACTGACAGGGTTTAGTTTCACTGATCTACCTTCAGAGGATTAACCTGAATATGTTGCAGCAAGCATGTATCAAATCTTCACAGCTCACCTGTTCGACTCATGCTGGGTTAACACGATTTAAAAGAGATTAGGCAATGAATTCTGCCACTGCATGCCCTGAAAGCTGCTAATAAATGATTTTAAAATGTCTCTTCGTCATCGCAGATCTGGCAATCCGCAAGCAGGGGATCAGAATTTTGTCACTGAAGGCAAGTCAAGGAAGGTTTAGATCAAAACAGAAAGGAGGTAATATAATGCATAATGTTATATATGCAATAACACAATATATACAATATACATTAATATATTATTGTAATATAGTATTATTATTAGTATCAATCAATGAATGCATATGTGTATAATACAGAGTTCCCTCGTTTATGGCGGGGGTTACGTTCCAGGATCACCCGCGATAAACGAAAATCTGCGAAGTAGGGATGCTATATTTATTTCAGTATTTATACACTATTTTAGCCGTAGAACTTGCAGAACGTTCGGGGGGGCATCGTAGGGCTTGAAAGAATTCAGTCTATAATGAAACTTTCACAAACAGCAAACACAACACCGCAGATAAAAACTTGTCATGTTGGCAAGTAGCGACTCAAGCGACCGATGCTCTGGTCTTACTTCTCGTTTTTGATGAGTATTCATCCGCTGAGTAAATACGCTAGTTACTGTAAATCATAATATCTAATGATTTATAACATCCCTTTATTGTTAGAATTAATATTTTAAATATACTTTTATAATTTTTGTGATTTTTTAAATGTAAGAGTGCCGCAAAAACCTGCGAAACAGCGAAAATCTGCGATATCTTTTTTCCATTAATATTTATTTCGTCCACGAAAGGTGAAACGTGAAGTGGACAAGGGAACTCTGTACATTGTACACACTGATAAAGCTCTAACAATACTTTTGGCTCGGAGTTGCAGAAAACAGCAGTTTCCTAGGACTTGAGTTTGAACTCAGGTGGGGTCACAGGGCCATTGGATGAATTGCAGTACAGTCCAGGACCCCTCCCAAGACAGGATGAAGCGAGTTCAATACTGAGAACTTTAATCTACTAATAAACGTTGTGCATGTGGCCATATTTTTACTTACTCTTTGTACCCTGGTAATAAGACAATGCTTATTATGAGCTCCCATATTTTTTCCCAGTATACCATATATACTACGCTCTACTGAATCATCCAGGGTAGAAGATTTACTCTCGTTAGTTGCACAGTGGTACATTGCAAGACCTCCTAATACCAAAGGACAGCAGACAATGTTGCTTTATTGAGATTGCTTTCTTCTCATGCCTAGAGCCTGGATTTTTCTCTATATATTAATTATATTTTAAATAAATATGACAGAGTATAAAGAATGCTGTGGAGCATAAAGAAAGCAGTCCTGTGGGCATGATGTGGTTAGTTTCACCCCAGGGGTGTGCTGTAAACAGTAAACTCATAGCAGGGTTAGAGTGTAATAATATTCACTGTGGGGGAAGAAGAAGAGTAATGATCATACGCTTTCCATTTTGAAAGTGTGGGAGAATTTTCTGCATTTGGAATTTTCTAAATTTTCCTATTATAGGGATGACCCAATTAAGTTATTGAGTTGTTTATTTATTGTGAAAATTGATCTGATATTAATGTGAGTGGCAAAAGTATGTGAACATTTGCTTTCAGTATCTGGTTAGAACCCCTTTTGCAGCAATAAATGCAATGTATTGTGATCATTCTTGCACATCAGATTGGAAGAATCTTAGCCCATTCCACCATATAGAACAGCTGCAACTTTGGGGTGTTGGTGCATTTCCTCACAGGAAATTCTTCCACAACATTTCGACCGGATTATGGTCAGGATGTTGATTTGGCCATTCCAAAACATTAACATGTTTCTGTTCTGTTCTGATATTTTCTTTTTGAATTTGCTGGCGTAAATCAGTGTTCATTGTTGTAAGGAGCAGAGGTGTTGAGAGTGGGTGAGTTTAAATACTTGGGGTCAAGTGTTCAAAGTAATGGTGAGTGTAGTAGAGAGGTAAAGAAGAAGATGCAGACAGGGTGGAGTGGGTGGCATAAAGTGGCAGGAGTGCTTTGTGATAGAAAAGTATCTGCCAGAGTGAAAGGGAAAATGTACACGACAGTAGTGAGGCCTGCTATGCTGTATAGCTTGGAGACAGTGGCACTGACAAAAGGACAGGAGAGGGAGCTAGAGCTGGCAGAGATGAAAATACTGAGATTTTCTTTAAGTGGGACGAGCATAGACAGGATCAGCAATGAGTTAATTGGAGAGATAATGAAGGTAGGATGTTTTGGAGACAAAGTTAGGGAAACTAGATTGTGTTGGTTTGGGCATGTGCAGAGGTGGGATGAGGGTTACATTGGGAGAGGGGTGCTGGGTATGCAACTGCCAGGGAGAAGAAGAAGAGGTAGGATTTATGGATGCTGTGAAGGAGGACATGCAAATGGTTGGTGTGACAGAAAGGGATGTTCATGACAGGGCAGGATGGAGACATATGATCCCTGTGGCGACCCCTGCAGGGAACAGCTGAAAAAAAAAGAAAAGTAGAATTCAGTGTTAACTGTTTCATCCATAGTATCGAGCAATACTGGCCAAATTGGCTAAAATTCTCATTATGTTTCACAGATGGCATAAAGTTTTATGTTGGAATGCCGTATTTTTTTAACCAGACTTTCCATTCAAACTAAAAAGCTTTATTTTAGTTTCCATTCTCATTTTTCCAATAGCCTTCTGTGCCTTCACATGTGCCATGTGATGGGCAGTAATGTTCTTTTTGGAGAGTGATGGCTTTTTCCTTGCAACCCTACAATGCATGCAATTGTTGTTCAAGGTTATTTGATGGCTTTACTCATGAACAACAATGTTAGTTTTGTGAGAGACGCCTTTAGGTGCTTAGAAGTTACTTTGGTTCCTTTATGATCTCACAAAATATTACACATCTTGTTTTTATAGCGATTGCAGTGACATATTTCAGGTGAAAACCCTGTAAAATGTCATATTAAAACGGTCACAATAAGAGTGCCCTTTGTTGTTCAGGACACCCCATTCTTCTACTCTGTTTATCTATTGAGATTTGATGCATGAAAGCTTCTTGCTGTGAACCTGTTAGCAGTGAATGTGGCTAATTAGAAGGGCTGCGACCAACACCAATAGAAATGGTCTGAAACTGAAACTAATTACAGGGGCTTGAAGGTTAAGTCTCTGGACAATTAGCTGTCACTGTTGGCCCGTGAGCAAGGCCTTCAACCTTTGAGTGATAACTTTGTAACTTGAACTGGGTAATGACGTCCACTGCTTGCTGAATATTGTGCTATAAAGGTAACCTTCCACCCCGTTGTGACTTGTAATGTGTGCTGGCTGTTGCTTTGCCACTCACAAATTCTCCCATCAGGATGCAATTGAGTAATAAAGACTAAATTATTACTGTTGTACCACTCTCCCTCATTCACTTTATACACTCCCTCATTCACTTTTTCACTTTCTAGGTGGCTTAATATTCTTCACAAAATGGCCACCTAGCGTGTTGGCTTTTTCTCATACTGGCAAATATGTAAAGCTTATAATATGCATATTGCCCAGGAGTGAAGCTTGCACCGTTAAGTGAAATATTCAAGTAGCAATTGCAACCAAGCGGGTGAGCTTGTCCTTGCTGAATAAAAAGGAACCCTCAAAAAAGATAAGAAGGGCCTCTGCCATGACACTTTATTCTCCTGAGCCACAGCATTTACCCATCAAATCGGGCTCGTTCATTTTTCACCGTGGCCGCTGTGTTGCTGCGTGAATGCACTGTGGTTTTTTTTGCACAGAGGAGAGAATTGTTACCTCTGTGTTCAGAGCAGCTGCAAAAACAAAGCGCCTCCTGTAGATTATCCTTACAGCAGAGTGCTTTGCACGAATCAGTTTGGCGCCATCACCAAAATAGTAAACCAGTTTATCTCTCAGCACGCTCGTGTACCGTGTACAACACATCTAGCCAGCACATAGGTCTTACATAACACCAGAATGGATTTTATGTGGATTGAGTATTATGTAAAGGTACTCCACAATTGACAGTGGTGTTATGTTCCAACGAAAAAAGTTGAAACTGTATATTATCAAAGTGTAGTCTACCTTAAACATGCTTAATGCATTAACCTGTAGGTGGGAATAATCATTAATGCAAAGCTTATTTTAGAATCAAGCTGGGTTAAACAATGATGATTGCCTCATGGCCTAATGGCAGAGGCAAATTTAATGTGAAGTTGGGACGACAGCATAAAAAATAACTTGAATTACTCACCAAACTCACTTGAATATTTAAGTCCTCATTGTAAAAATGTGGTCTTCTATTATCCCTTATGCATCCAGTAAAAACAAGTGCATTATATCATTTTTTGACAAATGAAGTTTAAGCGAGAAATGTAGTAAATGTCAGAGGAACACAAATATGAACTTAAGTAAGTTTTGAGCTTTATTCCCTTATGGAAAGCTTATGGGTGTTTTCTGGGAGCCTACATTCGCACACCTCGTAAAAACAAGCCAGTTATATTATCTGTTAAAAAAACAACCTAATCACCCACCCTTGGACTGAACCATTCCTTACTTACTTTCATTAAAACTTAATTTTTCATTTAACATCTAGGCCACCCAAGGAGGATAGGTCGCTTTTTGAGTCTTGGTCTTCCCACTGTTTCCTACTTCTATACTTGGGGAATTTTTTCTTTCTACTGTCACCTTAGGCTTGCTCAATTTGGGATTGGCCTTTTAAGATAATATAATGTTGTAAAGCTGCTTTGAGACAATGCACCGTTGTAAAAAACTGCTATATAAATATATTTGAAATGAAAATGAAATGAAATGTTTTCCATGGGCCATATGGCATACAGCATGGGTGAGCTTAGTTTGTGTTTTATCAAATAAGCAATCCTTCACATACACAGTGGTCCTTTGCCTTATCACAGCAACCTCATGGGTCTTTTCCTGGGTTGATTTTGACCCCTCAGTACCTGAGATGTTGTACAAAATGGCTCTTTTGGCAGAGCTACAACTTCTAGAAAACAGTTGCTCCCTTCTGTGTCTGCACCACTGGAAATATATCATAAATATATCAGAAAATATCGTATCACACTGTTCTTAGTAAAATTTGTTGTATTCTTAGTAAATCTCTTGTTCTTTCATTCTCATTCTTTTCATATCTGTTTTCTCTCTCACAGAGGACAAGCTGTAGCTACCTTCTGTGTACGATTCTACTTTTTGTTGCTGTGCTACTAGCTGTAACAGTGACTGGTACTATCCTGCTGATGAACCACTCCCAGGGGCCCGCTGGCCCTGAGGCGCCACCCCTCATCAGCACCAATCAAGACGAAGGAAACGCTTTGGTGACGGTAGAGAGGGGCGACGGCTCACGCGTCAACGTCTTCATTGACCCCAACTGCCCCGACTACAACAGCAACTTTCTTCGCCTGGAAGGTTTACAGACATCGTTACTGCACTCGATCAGCCACCATGACACAGACCTAAAGTCAGTAAAGGGCCAGGAACGTGCTCTGCTAGTCCAGTTGGCCGAGGAGGTGGCGAAGCTTTCGGCCCATGGCAACCAACTGAAAATGGAGTACAATGCACTGAGGCAGGGCCAGAGCAGCATCAGCCAGGAGGTCAGCATGTTACAGTCGGAGCAGTCAAGACTTTCTCAGGTTAGCAAAGCAAAAAAACTGAAATGTTGATCATCTATTGCACCTGGTAGTCATTTTATAAGGAACATCTCACCTTGTATTTGCACGTTTCATTAGTGGTTTAGCATTGGCAGCACAGAATGGACACTGCAACACCATGTCATACCAGGTCACTACCATATATGTGGCCATGTTGTGCTGTGAATGTCCCTTAAAAATACCTATACAGCAGGGGTCTTACAGTGGTCTCTTTCTATTGATGTCCAGCTAGACATTGATGAGGCTAACAAATATCAAAGCCCTTAAAAGACTTACACTGATAAACCTGTAATCATACCTTAATTGACCAAGTTACTTCCTCTACAATTGACTCTGTGCTTTAAATCCAAATATATTCCAAGCTATTCTTTGCAAAGCTTGGCCAATACAAGCAGTTCACACTCAAGGGAATATTGAATTATATAAATAAAAATCAATACAATATAAAAAATGCAATAACCATCTTCCAATATGCACGTAATACAATCTAACCATAATTGGCCAGCTGCTATTAGTCTTTCAGAAAAGTTGACGTACAGAAAGACAAGTCTCATCAGTTTGAGGGTTGAAAAGAATCCAACATGACAACAGCTAATTATTTTGGATTGCTATATTTTGCCTGTTGCCATATACTGTTGCTATATAGACATTAGATATTACCTGCGCTGCTATACGTGTTTTGACAATCATATAGTTTGCTGTCCCATAACAAACTATATGACATAATTATATTACTTAAATGATATTACTACACTGCTCACTAAATTAGGGTTAGAAAAAAAATTAGATTTCATCATGGGATATTTTATTTTAAAATATAATCTAATTTTGGTGAGCAGTATATAATGCTGCAGAAAGTTTCATTCAACACAAAAGTTTATTAAACTGCATTAAACACGCAGCATTAGCGTGAGCAGACTGAATGCTGAGCAAGTGGCTGCTGTTGCCACTCCTTATAAGCACTGATGACTATGAGTAGGTCCTAACACTCAGGCAAATTATAGGCACTGGCTCTGCTCTGCAGCGTGATCATTGAGGATTTGTTTCATGTGGCATGTTATGACATTCATGAGCTGTCAATCAACCGCGCAAGCAGCCGTGCCTTTAAATCTGCGTCATTGCAACACAGCACAACAGTCATATGTGTGCTCATTTTTCACAGCCTCCACAAGCATCTACGGTGAAATAAGTTTTGACCTGTTTTAAATAGTAAAAAATAGAAAATTGATGCATGACGATTAAGGGCAAGTGTCCTTATTTACAGCACAAGTGACAAAACTATTCCCTAAAAAGCTTCCTCTACAACATATACTTGAGTTGAAATCCTTTGGCATTCAGCGAAAGAGCTTCTTTATACAGTTATATAAAAAAATAGATTTTGAATCTGTAATCCTGAATTGTTTCATTTTATAGAATAATCCAATTATCTATTTCAGATTTTAATATCTAATTTAATAGTACTTTCCTCAAACTCAACCCCATTCGCTTTCGCCTCTAAATGTGTGGTCTGATCTCTATAATATGAGCTAATTTAATGCTATTGGATACAAATCGCTGACAACCATGTTTGCAAGCAAATCCATCATACTATCTACAGCTGAAGCAAAGTTTGTGCAGTTGCATATTTAAAAGGCTGCCGTGTTGGCTCACTATTTTAGGACCACAAGGTTGATGTTCAGATCCAAGAACTGCTACTTTTAGAGCTATGACCCTTAACCTCCAACTGCACGTAATGGATCAGGTGCTACTGGATCAATTGTAAGTGCTAAAATGTCTACCATGGGGAATATAAAGCACTTCTGTAAGTTGCTCAGGACAAGAGCACATGCAGAATGCTGGAACTGTAAGTGTAAGGGTTGTGCTAAACAATCTGTTAGAGAGGTAAAAGAATATTGTCTGTTGCATCCAGTAGACGGTGTCTGTGCCTGACCTAATTACAGCAGTCTTGATACAGCTCTGTTTTATATGAGCATAATGGGCAAAGACCCTGTAAGAGAATAATGAATTATTTTGCAATATTCACCAATCCTATTTTGGAAGAAAAAAATGAAAAGCATTTTACAAAAAGGACAACTTTACAACTAATAAGTAAAGTGGTGGACCTATAGTGACGCATTCGCCAAATTGAGACAGTAGTAATGCTTCATAATGTGCCAGTAGAAGTTGTAGAAACTTATTTCCATTTAAAATACAGGCATGTGTTGATTAAGCTCCATGACATGTTTTATGAAATTGCACATTATGTGTTCTGTACCCTGTGCGAATACCATAATATACACCTTCCTTAGCAATGCTGGTTGAGATAGTGTAGTGTACTGGTGTTGAATAACTAGACTAAGATACTCCAGTGTTTCCTGAATATTGAATGATTAATATAAGCACTGGTCACCACTATGTACTATTCAAGATGTCTAAAATCTTATCTCACTGTGAAGCTGTGTGGAACACATTAGGCGCTTTTTGCACCATACAGTTCAGTGACTAATTTCGGAAGAACTGCAACCCTGTGGAGCTCTTCCGAGAACTACGTTGTTCCAGGGACTTTTTTGAGTCATTAATGTGACAGCAGATTGTATTTCCTGTTATATTTCAGATGAAAGGAATGTGAAAAGTGCATTCAAATTACTGCCTGTTACTGTTGACTGATTTTGATTGGGTACCTTAGGAGGAGTCACTTGAAGCAATGTTTTTTAGTACATGGATGCCAGGTTTGGAGCATAAACAGACGAATGTTAGATAGACAATAGAAACAAGTGTGAACAGCCTAGAAATTGGGTGAGAAAATGTGGACCACTTTGCCTGCTGTGTAAACATAGCTTAAGAGTAAAGGATCATATATAATTTCATATATAAAAGGGCTTTTTCAGCTAATCGGTCAGTAATGGGCTAGAATGTATAATCTCTAACAGTGGGATGTAATTTTCTTTAAAATTCATTTGACACTGAGAATAGAGAAAGGCTGTCCATGTCGGCATTTAAAATAAAAATTAATGTTGCCACCTAATAAACCTGGGCATTTACAGTGTTTATTACTAACACAAGATGGGACATGAAATGTGTTGTCCAGACATAGAGCTTGTGAGCAAAATGTATCTACCCCAAAACCTCCCTCCTTGTGTTCCAGCATAAATGGGGCATTTTTATGTATGAGTATAATGGTGCCCTGCTTATTTAAGCTGCAAATTGATGAGTAAGTTTTTCCAGTCCAGTCTCCCTTTAACTTTTAATGTTCCTGGAAAGATAAATGCGATCTCTTTTTAGAAATGAGAAATTTTCTCTCTTTACCACATGGACATTAAGTAAACTTCCCATGTAAAAAGGTAAAATGTAATTCCTTAGAATCTGGTCATTTTAAGTACGTTACAGCCTGGATCTAAAATCAAGAGAAACGTATAATAACACTAAACCTGAGAAGAGTTTGGATGTCTAGCCACCTCTTCAGCTGGTTCCTCAACTTATAAGGCACAACCTCAAGAAAATAATTACCATAAATGTTCTTTGGTGTCAGTTTCATGCCTAAAAATAACTTTCACAATAAGCACAGTTATGTTATAACAAACTAGTTGATGTCCCCAGGTGATGCATACTTGTAAGGGGTGTTTCCTGAGTACTTGTCAGCTGTACCCCTCTACTTGTCAATCAGTTCATGAAAACTGTCTTGTTAAACAGTAAATAGATTACACCCAAGGAAGATGGCTCCCTTTTTGAGTATTGGTCCTCACAAGGCTTTTTACTTTTAGGGAGATTTTCCTTGCCACTTTTTCCTGGCCTTTTAAGATAACATAATATTGTAAAGCGGATAGCTTGGTGGGTAGCATTATGGGTAGGTTTATTTCAGGTACTCTGGTTTCCTCCTACAGTCCAAAGACATGCACGTTAGGTTAACAGATGTCTCTAAAAGTGTCTGTGTGTGAAACTCTGTGTGTGTGTGTGTGTGCCCTACAATGCATTGGTGCCCCATTCAGGGTTGCTCCTGCCCTTGTGCCCAGATTTGTTGGGTGGGCACTGACTGGTCCGCAACCACGTGTGGATTAAGCAAAAGATATGACAAATGAATGAATATTGTAAAGCTGCTTTGAGACAATGCACCATTGTAAGAAGCTCTACATAAATTAATATGACTATAAAGTGGACTTTACTCTGTCATGGATGAGAAAGAAGAATAAATTAACAATAAAGAGATCGTTATTAATTGTATTTATTTTATTAATATTAACACAACATATGGCGCCATTTTTATGCAGAGTTTAATTGACGATGTTATGACGAACACCTGGGGCTCCTGTTACTTAAGGACGAGCCTCAGTCCTGTTTGTGGCCACGTAGTCACACACTCAGTGTGCTTGGTTTACGAACACAAGCGATCATTTATAGCCTGTCGGTAACGTCCTGGGGCTTATAGTGCCAACGGACGTGTATGGGGGAAACCCCTGAGGCATTTAGCAGTTCAAGGACAGAATCAGGGTCTCTCTCCCCCATCCTACTTTGGCTGTTAAGATAACTCTCACTCCCATCGGCTGCGCGACCTTGTTGTGGTACGCGCCCGGATCTGGCTACTTCTCGTGCCTCGAGGACACGACCTTCTGCTTGCCTCCTGGCATCCCGGAGCTCCTCCGTGCCACTCGATTTGGGAACCGTCCCAAGTCAGCGCCTTCTCATGCTCACTGAACGTTCGCCCTCTGGCTCTTCGGCGCCTTCCGCCATCGATTCGCGCTTTAGCCAGCTGTGGATATCGCTCCCATTTGGTACCCAATCCAGCTGTGCTTTTCCCCTTTTAGTTTGTGGATTGGAGAACCTTTTGCTCTACCCTTTGTGTTTTCTCCCTTATTGTCATTAATATCGTTAGTTCCCCGGTTCCCGTGTCCTTGGGTCCTCACTGTATCATAACACTAATATGTACTTTTGGTAGATTATACGGTTATAAGTGGCCAAAACGCATAGCTATGGACCCCATCATTTCCTTGCCTGCAAAGGCTGCACATTGGCTCCGTGGGTAGCACTGCCGCCTCGCAGCAAGAAGGTCTGAGTTCAAATCCAGGATGTTGGGTTCCTCCATGTGTAAGTGTGGGTTTACTCTGGGTAATTTGGTTTCTTCCCACAGTCCAAGGACATTTTGCTTAAGTGGCACTGACTAGTCCTGAGATAACCTTGTGTGTAGATTTAGCCTTGTGTGTATTGCTGAAATGGTTGCTGATAGTGTTTTTAAATAAACAAGCACAGCTTGCATGGAGCATGGCTGTTTTTTTATATTTGCAGATGTCCATACAAAAAATAAAAGAAGCTGTCTTTGACTGAAAACCTTAGCCTCTCAAGCTTGTGAAAAGATGCTGGAGCATTATGGCATGTTACTGGACTATGGACTAGAAGGTAAATGGTTCAAATCCCATCTCTGCTGAACTGTCACTGTTGGGTCCTTGAGCAAGACCCTAAAGCCACATTTGCTTGGCTTGTTTATATTTTTTTAATTACTAGTAATCCTGATCAGAGTACACTTCATAAACATGCTTTGCTACCGTTTCACATATGATATCAAATGTATTATTTTGAATTGAGCAGAAGAACAGAAGGATTAAATTCCATGGTCATGTTAACACTGTGGAGCATGTCTTCAGCAAAGGGCAGAGTCGAGATCGTTCCTGCTAGAGTACTTATTACATCCTCTAGTTAATTATCGGAGCAGCCTCATTATAACGAGTGCTGCGGGTTCCTGGTGAGTCAGACGCCGTGTCCCCCTCTTTCATCTGGTGTGTAACCTTTGTCACCAAGACAACGCGCTTACCTCCAAGAAATGAAAAGAAAGAGACAGTTGATCTCACAAGCTGTGATCTCGCAGGCCCAGATTAATCTGCACTGGCATTTCTCCTGGTCTGCTGACAAAGCTGTGTCTGACAAAAATTACTCACGTGGAGTCAGAAATTAAAACGAAGAGACACTTGGTCTTAAGTTTATTTAATTTCACGATTTCAATTGTTGCCATATAGGCAATCAGTGCTGAACCAGAATGCTGATTCTGAAAATCAAACAGCTCTATGAGATAAAAAAAAAACTTTCATCGCTTGTTACACAGTGTTAAACTTGTCTTAACTACTTCCAGTGTCCCAACTTTATTTAGATCCTGTCAAGCCTGGTAGGCATTTTCAGTCAAGACTTGAATTCAGTCAAGACAGAGTCGAGCCTGCAAATGTTATAATGGGAGAGGCAGAATGAAGCTGAATGGAACTGAATGGAGTTGATGTGTTCAAGCCCTCATTTATCATGGTGATACAGTTTGTAGTGCAATAAAAGTGAAGTGAACTGGAAAATGTGGACATGAACAAGCTCTAGGAACCAGGATAAGACTGATGATGCAGTGAAGACTGACAATGGTGTAAAGATCAGCTCTTTTGAAAATGTATGTAGTGGTCATTTTGTTCAAGATAATCTCATTTCTACTATGCTTACTATATAGGTTGTGTGGATTATTTTGGATTATTTGTTATTTCGACATGGCCTCATAACACTCTTTTATCATGTACGCCTCCTTGTTTCTACATATTTTATGTTATCAAACCCACAGTCATAGAACATAGTCCTCCATAGTTCTTTACAAACGTATTAATCCCATTTACGTCTGTTCTCTAATGGTCAGGACCCCAACTGGACCAGCACAGGTACTATCAGGTACTGTTATGGTGATGGATCATTCTCAGTACTATAGTATGGTTGGATCAGATACAGCAGTGCTGCTGGAGTTTTCAAACCCTCTCCCCTCACTGTGCACTCTATTAGACATATCCACCATATTTCTCCATCTTATGGATGAAAATTCAGAGACAATATTTCATCTGTTTTTGTACACTTTGTGTTAATCATAATGTAATCCTTCGTCAGTGCTCACAGGACACTGCCTACAAGTTACATTATGTATTCTGTAAGGGCTGCCAAATCCCACTTTTGCTGATCAGGGCTGTATGAGTGTTTCTGAACTATGCATCAGTCATCAGCCCTTTTACAGGACCTCCTTTCCCTTAAAAATAGCTGGTCACTCCTGTATGATATGTGATCTGGCACCACAGAGGTGAAAACCTGGGTCACCACGGTGATGTATAGTATTAACTGTATACTACATATATAATATATGTAATTATGAGGAAAACTGATGTAACTCAATAATAATCCCACATTCTGTGTGAAACCTCACCTTACAACACCAACTAATTATAACAAAACACTGTTTTAAAAAAGTGGAAGGATGACAGCCTGATACGCTGTGGAAATATATTCTGCTGTTTTCTTTTCCATTTCCTTTCGCTACGGTATGTTCATTAATCTTCTTTTTTCTCGGGCAAGCATTAAGCGTATCTTTTTCAAGTGGTAGCATGTTCCACACTCAGATGCCTGCTGTGTTAGAAAGATTATTGATGATATGGCAGGCTGTAGGAAAAACAGCTCTGAATGTGTCTGTGATTAATGAATGCAACTCAGCCAGCAACGTTAAATAACGTTCACGCAGCAGTAGCTGCCATCAGCGACTTGCACTGTGCTGTTGATACTACATGTACCAAGCAGGCTGGGCAACAGATATCAAGGCTAGCCTTTTCTCCCAATGGTGGAGTAGATTATGGCAGAGATAACAGAGACAAGATGTCGTTCATATCCTAGCTTTACCAAACTGCAACTTTTGGGCCCCTGAGCAAGGTCCTTCAGCTTTTCAGTTTAGTTTTTATGTCTGCCTGAATGCGGGTGCTTGCTATATGCTTTAAGTGTACACAAATCCATATTGGTGTACATTGTAGGTAGTGTGTGGTGGATAGACAGTGGATAGGTCCCTAAAGTAATGACTAGAGCGTTAAAGGTTCAAGTCCTGGCTCTGCTAAACCTGCCACATGGAACTCAGTTGCTTGGACTTCAATACAATATGGTAGCAATTCCTTATTATAGCTTATTGGGGGAGCATGCAAATACCTCAGTGGATGAGCTCCTTTTCGAGCTAAAGACGGGAAAGGGCAGAAGAGAGGTGTAGTGCAAGTCAGCTTGTCATTAGTTACAGACTACTTTTCCCAGAGTGTCCTGAGGCTCATGAGCCCCAGATTCTTCACACTTAGGTTCCTGTGTCTTTTTAAACAACACAAAAGAGAAATAAAGCTAAAAGACAAAGCAGGAAATACTAAAAGAGGGAACAGAAGTGAAAAGATAACTAAGAACTTTGGAGACTATGGTTTTGGTTTTAAAGTTAGACAGGAAAATGTTTTACAGAGAATTTAAGTGAAATATGAGATTGCTTTAAACTTTAATAACATTATCATAAGCCAGTTATACTGTTCTTACTGTATTTTGCACTAGTAGGATATAAATAGAAATAAAATTAACTGTTGTTTTCTGCAAGTATAATGACAAGAAAAGGCTGTTTTATTGTAGTCTATTTAACTGGCGAACTATCTTACCCATAGTTTTAATAGGAGCTATCATTCTGTAACGCTGGTACGCGGCGTTAGCGCGAAAGGAAAAACACAAACGGGGGCGGACGTAAACGCAAGCGGGTTTTTAATGAAAAAAGGAA
>JAUZST010004778.1:0-16055 GCA_034779995.1 Parotocinclus haroldoi
CAGATACTTTAACTGTAACTTTGCTTTCAGCAGGACAGTTATAATAGAAACGTATTGGAGAAATTAGAAATGTGTTAATGAAATGTCATCTCAACCTTTGGTGCAATGGGCATGTTGTGTCCAGGTGATCAGCACACAGAGAGAAAAACCCGTGTAACCAGATAACCAGATAAACCAATGTTCGGAAAGATGGACCAAGAATGCAAAGAGACAAACCAGAAAAGTAGAGACAAATCAGAAAGCAGACAGACAAATCAACGAGCAGAGAGACCAATTAGTGCGCTGACAGACAAACCAGTGCGCAGATAAACCAACCAGTGAGCTGCCAGTAGAAAGAGCAGCAAGTGGTGAGGCACACTGTTAAGATTAGATCTGCACACGAACCACACGAGGATCACAGGACAGGTGTGAATGTCCCAGCACGGCTGAAGATGGTATGTAATAAGAGTCCTGCATCTGTAGAGTATCTTAGCAATTTAATCAATGTTGCTACACTTATATTTAGAGGATGATCTTATCTTAAAGTCTAACAGTTCACTAAGCAGTTGAAAGGCAAGGAACTTGCTCAACAGTCATAGCCTGGCAGAGCTGGGGTTTAAACTCACAACCTTCCTAATAGACATTCAAAGCCTTAATCAAGGAAAACACACTGGCACTAATTTACATGCTATGAAATTAAAGCCAAATAGCTCACGCATTTGCTGAGTTCATTTTCATCCACAATACCTACATGTATACAAACTAATGTAGGTAAAATATGTATGGCCTCAGACCAGCAATCATGCTGTGTGTATTTTATAGATGTAGACCAAGTTCTAGCAGCCTGGTACTGACTCACCATGCCAGCTGTCCCTGGATTTTTTGTCCAACACTGTAGTCAGATTCCACAGAGCTATAGCACCATCTGTAGCCCCGCTAAACAACAACTCATGCCTGTAGTGGGTGGGTGAGAGTGAGAGAGAAAAAGTCATGCCCGAGCTTAAAAAAAAAAAAAAGAGATCACAAGCAATTCAAATGCATCCATGTTGTATAATGACTTACCGATTGAACTGTTGGTCTTCAAGGTTACAGGAGGCAACAGTGAGCACACACCTCTGATGATAAAAATTCTCCCACAGTAGCTCAATCTTCCTGCTCTCTTCCTGCACACTGAAAAGCCTGAGGGAGAGACAACGAGCCAGATAGCTTGTTTGAATTATTGCTAGTGGCAGTCTCAAGTGCAGCAATAAAAATCTGCCAGTCCTCTGTGACACACGGGCTGCTGCATCTGTGATTTCATTGATTTTTAGCCAGACAAGGACGCACCTAACTGCTCCATCACTACAGGCCAGTGCCAAAAGGATCTCTGTTCGTCTGCCATGCACCACTGCCATTGACATGTACCTGCAAATCAACACCACAGTGCTGTTAAAAGAATGTAAAAACTGATGGAATGAGAGCTGCATTAGTTACTAGCGATGCCAACATGCCCTCTAATGGTTACTCTAAGACAAGACAGCAACACCAATAATTCCAGCAGGATATCAATACAGTACAAAAGTGTTATGAACAGGTAAGGGAAACATTAAATACATTGTCTAAACAATTTCTCTATTTAGATATTTAAAAAAAAACAAAACAGAGCACTATATAAAACTGTCAGCTTGAAAAGCAGACAATCAAGAGATTTCTTGGCTGTGCTTACAGCTCAGACCTATATTTCAAAGTTTCAGTTAACATTATTAAAACATTTCAAAAGAAGGAAAAAATTAAGGATTTTTGAGTAATTTGTTCCTGGTGTAAGCATGTGTATGTTTGTGTGAGAGCATTTTCCCTACAAAGGACTTGCGCCTTTCTGTTGTCAGCTATATACAGTCGAATCCGGTTAATCCTAATAACCGGCTGGTCTGATTAAACGAACATGCCCTATATTACAAGATGGGACATACTATGTAACATTGAATGTTTATTAAACCTTTATTGTGTGATTTACATGTATAGGGAACGTACAAACAAGAACTACTGTTGCTTACAAACTTTATTAATTGAAAAATACATTTGCAACCAAGTTTTTCGAAACGATCTACAATACAATGTATAGATACTCAGCATGTGAAGCATAATACTGTAAAAACAAGTTCTTACTAAATTCCAGTCAACGTTTGAAGAACTTAGCCACAGCAAAAGTGTGTCAGATCACACTAGATAAGTGGAGACTTGTGGCTTCTTTTTTGTAGTAAATGTAAATGTTGGGCAAAGACCTGTAGGTGGCAGTAGAGGGCTGGGTAGAAACTCGGGAGTTTCTTCACGGATATTACATACTGTACACGTTCTTTGGTCTGATTAAGCAGAATTTTGGTCCAATTAAACGAATAACATTACAGGTATATAATAGGATTTGTTTCGGTACTTTAGGATTTGGTCCGAATAAGCAGCTGGTCCCATTCACCGGAATCGACTGTACTTGCTACTTGCTCCACAACAACCCTGACACTATCCTGGGCACAGAGTGCAAGGCTGGCACTCCTTATAAACCCAGTGCAGTGCGCCTGAGGATGGAACACAACAGTACAGGTAGGCGCTGCTTAACGAACTTTTAATGAAATTCCACTTGACTTAACGGTCGTGGTCTTAGCAAATATAACATAACAGGAAATAAAATTTTATATTTGGAAAAAGCTGTTAATGCCTTCCATAGTGGAAGTGAATCAACACTTATTGGAATTACAGCTCTGATCCCCTAGAGGGCACTGTTCCCTGAGTAATGTAACTATCATGGAGAGTCTCTGTAAGGAGAATAAATGAGAAAAGAAACTTTTCAGAGAAGGCATGGCTAATTTTTATACATTTCAGTAAAAATTCAAAACCATGTCCTATTGTGTACTAAAAAGTACTCTCGCTAACTGTATAATTCTTTCTAACCTGTAACTACTGGGTAAGTCAAAAGCAACAGGACGTTGCGTCACAAAGGCTACCAAAATTATTGTTGATTGGTCTTCGACTGACCTCTACATGGCTTGTCGTCTACAGTCCCGGTTTCTCTGAATTTGGCTCTGAGGACAAAATGCTGGGGAATTCAGATATGTCATTTTCTCTTGTTTCTTAAATACCCAAAATGAGTCGTGGCTTTTCGTTCACTCTGTATATAACACATATTATCATTCTCTCATCTAGTCTGTTACATCTGGCTGATCTTCTTTGTTGTTTGTTATACTGTCTATCAATGCATTTTCAGTTGACCTGGTTCATAGGATTGCAACATGGTCGTTAGATTGAGCATACCTGTATTGTATGTGTACTATATCTTGGTACCGCTACAATAAATGTTTGCTAAATAAAATGTACTTTACAATTAAGTAATATAATATGGTGTTTGCTCAATTTCACATAATGTACCGTATCTTGGATGATAAGTGACATACCTGTATAATATGTTTTAGCACTTTATCTTAGTCAGGGTCAATGGGATCTTTGGCACCTATCCTTTGTAAATATCGGGTCCAGGCATAAGTGTGCCCTAGACCAGCCCGATGCAAGACTGGGTAGGTATCTGCTGTTGCAGTGCCGAGGTCTAATTACCTGACCATAATTTCCACAGACAGCCAATCAATGTCTGCATAAGACATAAACCTGATTCCTTCAGTTTGCTCCACCAGGACCTAACTCTAGGTTAGATGTGCAAGTTAGTCTTGAGCCTAAACACGATACAAAAATCCCTGGTCAATTGCAGTGTTTAAATAATTATCCCATTTTGTTCATCCTTATTACTAGGTTTATTCCTTCATGCACTGACATACCCGCTTTATCTAAAGTAGGGTCACAGAAACCGGGACCTACTAGGCAGCACAGCGCAAAATGGGAACCCAAATACTTATCACTGTAGCCTATGGAGGCGTTTTTTTCATTTTCTAAACTTTTAATACGGCAGATTTCCAGTATATCAGGTTGTAGTGTAACAAAGCGACTAAGAAATAATAATACATGGTCATCATGGTAAAACAATGGTGCATCTAATCAAATGGTGGCCAAGACTTTTGCACAGTACTGTGTATTGTCAAAAATTTTAATCTTGCTCACACCTCGTCTCGGGGTCCATTTTCACCGTCTTGTGTCGATTCCTTCTTCTCTCCCATTGCTCATCCAAACGGTGGCCAGCAATCTGCTCCACCCGACAGATAGGCTTGCTCACCTCTCTGTTCAAGGCAATCCTGAGCCGGTAGCACTGTAGCTGGGCCCGCCCACCAGCTGAACACAATAGTGTTGAGAAAGAGGATGATGTCTCTGCCTTCCCATCACTGTTTCCATTTTGCTTGGTTTCTGTTCGAACTGCAACAACTGTCCGAACATTTGAGATGTGATCTGCTATAACACTGAGAACTGTCACTGTACCATGACTGGGTTCAACTGCAAGTACAGTCACTGTGGTATCATCGCCACCTGTAACAAGCACCTCCCAAGTATTGGATGATGCTCCACCTTTCGAAATACTGCCAAGGTGGCAAACACAGCTCTGCCCTCGGCCCTGAAGTCCCTCCTTCAGTGTGTGTCCTGGCTTTTCGGTTGTTGAGGAAGTTAAGCAGCGAGAGGCCATGACTGATCCCTGCTTGATGAAGATTAGTGTACCTTGTCCAATAGTGTGTATAGATGGCTGGCTTTCCATGGTGGAAACGTAAGTCCATGACCTGTGTCCCCCTCCACATGGCACAGAAAGAAGCTTTGCTTGTCTCAGTGGATCCCACAAAACAAACTGGACAGAGTGGAAGCCTGCCATTACAAAATTTGCCTCAGAGACACTTTCATCCTCAGCCTCCCCCTTCTCTTTATTTCCTTCCGATCCCAGTTCACTGTGTAGTGCTCCCTCTGTAATGCAATTATCTTCATTATTTTCCTCACTGTCCTCTATGCTGCTTTTCTGATTCCCTGCTACACCAAAACCTAAGAAGAAAACTTTTTCCAACCACTCCATTCCTTTGCTCACACGATGAACCCGCCTTACATTCAGAGAGTCACCATTAAGAGTCAGAACCCGCACACACCCATCCCGACCAGTGCTGTAACACACACCCTGATGCTTACTTACACTAGTTACTCCTTGCTTCCCATGGATTCCAAAGAGTGTAGCTACAGGGGAGAGGGGAGTGACAGCATTATTGCTCTCAAGTAATCTGCTCTCATTCTCCCAAGCGCCTTCTTTGTTCTTTTTCCCATCTTCAGCCTTTACACATTGTACTATGTCTTTGTAAAGCAAAAGTGAGCCACGGCGGTCTCCACACAACCACAGGGATCCCTTGTCACATGGCAGTGTAACTGCTGCAGTGAGCCACCGCTTGGAGCATGGTGGCAGCTGAAAGGGCTTCAGCTTCTTAAGGTGTAAAATCAGTCCTGACTCATCCTCATTCTGTCGTACCTCTGCCTCCCATCTATAGACTAGTCCATCCAAGCCAGAAGCCAGGAGAGTCAAACCATTATACCCTTCCACCCACTGCAAAGACTGGATCTTCCCCTCCCTTGCTTGAAGAAAAATGCCTGAACTTGGCGTACGAATAGCAAACACCTGAATGCCTCCATTAAGATTACCTACAGCACAAACCCACTCATTAGAACGGGAATCCTGCGTTTGGATGCATGCTACTTCCATTACACAGTAGGACTGGAATTCGGGCCCACCATTCCAAACTGTATTCCACTGCCCCTCCTGATACAAAAAGACTTCACCTTGGTCAGTGCAGACAAGTATGTCATGACGTTCTCCCACTGTACGTACAACCTTTGGACAACCTTGTCCTCTAAATCCCAGATCTGTCTGGCTCTCACTGCCTTTGTCCTGTTCGCCATCTTCTGACATGCTCCACAGTCGTATTCCGCCATCAGCTCCTCCCGTAGCCACCCATGAACCTCCTTTGCTCACAGCCAATGCTCGGATGCCACCAGATCTATGACCCTTCAAAGTCTGCCTCACTTTGCCCTCTCCCGGCCACTGCCACCGCAGACAGGTACCATCCTCTCCAGCACTGAAAACACAGCTAGATGAAAGCCTCACACAGAAAACACGAGCCTGGTGCCCATAGAGCACTCTCAAGCATGTGGGTGATTCCTCTCCACATCCTCCATCTCCAAGATTGCCAACATGCCACACACGAACACTACGATCATCTGATGCTGAAGCCAGCCATCCAGACCTTTGGAGGTAGCACACACTAAAGATCACACCACTGTGACCCAGCAGACGTCTCTCGACCCGGGACCAGCCATCTGAGCCAGTCCCTTTAGGCCTCCACAAAACCAGCTGATTGAAGACGGTCCCACCTACCAGCACTGACGTTTCCCAAACTGGACCAATCAGAAGTGCAGAGTAGAGAAGGCATGTCTCTACACAGCAGTCAAGTGACAGGATGTTTCCAGATTCCGGCTCCAAAAGCAAAACAGCATTATGAGCCAGACATATTCCCAGTAATGGGCAGGTCTCTACTGACAGCCAGGAAACATCTAGAACCCAATCTTGAAGCTCCAAGAGAGGGCCGATTGCCTCTAAATCAAGCCCAGGTGGTCTAAAGTTAATAAGTCGCAAAGCTTTCCCACCAAAAACAACTACTTTCACCATTTCAGATATGGTGGTGTCACTAATTTTCACCCTGGGTCGAATTCCATGAATACGGTAATTATGCAGGACTGAAACTGAAGCACATTGTCCAAGCGAAGTTGGGAGACTAAAAACAGATAAGATGGGTCCATCACCTGGCAAAATGGGAAAAAATATATATATATATTATATATAAATATTGAATTCATTTCAAAATACATAAGAATGTCATTGTCACTGTTAAATATTAGTAGAAATGCATACTGTCAAAGTATGAAACAAATCAACACCTGGTGTTTACATAGCATAAACCATAAGGGTGAAATTTGTATCTTTTATTCCATACCCATTATATTTGTTTACATTATTTTATACAAAAGTATTATATTGTGATAAACTCTGAGCCATTACCATGATTGTCAATCAGAATGACAAATTTTCTTCTTCATAAACTGTTACAATAACCATCACAATCTTGTGTCTGTGTGCGTTCCGAACCTGACACTACTTTACTTTGTGTAAAGTGATGTTGTTCTAATGTTAATAATAAAAAATACATTTACATTTCACCTTTACGTCATTTAGCAAATGCCCTTATCCAGAGCGACTTACAATTAATAGAGTCTTACAATCCAAGCAATTATGGGTTAAGGGACTTGGGTACTCAGGTACTCAACTGTGGCAGAGGTGGGATCCATAGTCCAGTACCTTAACCACTAGGCCACTACAGTCCCACAGTACATAGTACATGGTTTGAAACCCGTTCTCTAGAGTCTCACTGATTACCACAAACAACAATACAGTGATTCCTATCAATAACCGTATAAATGATTTTCTAAATGTATACATTTTATTGTTAATGATGTTAGAATCCATCGTAAACAAAAGTAACAATTATAAGGCAACAATATACACTTATTGATCACTTTATTAGGTACACCTACATGTTTCTAGACCCCCGTTCCATTTTTATCAGTTCCCCTTTCCATATAGACACACACTTCAATCCATCAGTTTCTTTAAATACTTTGTTAGGCCCCTTTAACACTTTTAACACTCTTATTTAATGGGCATGACCCCTACAGGACACAGACCAGGTACTGTTTTGTTCATGGATCATTCTCAGCACTTCGTTGACACTGATGTGGAGGTGGTGTGTTAGAGTGTGTTGTTAGTGAGCAGTGGGCAGCTGTCTCTGGCTTTAATTATATAAGCTGGTGTAATATGCTACATGTGTCTAACAGAGTGAACCGTGATAGAACAGTGTTTAAAAACTCCAGCAGCATTCCTGTGTCTCATCGAGGCATACCAGCAACTAACACACCACCACGAGTGAAGTGCTGACAATGATCTACCACCCAAAATAGTAGGTCCAGACCATTAAATGAGAGAGTAAAGGGGACTAAACATGTGTAGAGAAACAGATGGACTACAGTCTGTACTGAAATTATAAAGTGCAACTATATGGAAAGTGGAACTGGTAAAATGGACAATAACTACAGAAACAAGGAGGTGTACCTAATAAAGTGATCGGTGAGTTCATCGGTCACAATGCAAGGGTAGTGAACTACAAGAATCAAACACTGTGTCTCTTCAAACACCCTATGCTATTAACATAGGGTAAGAGAGAAATTTGTTCTTGCCTCTTCAGAAAGTAACTCACCTGCTAACAGATAGTCATCTCCAAGGAACTCTAATGCAGTTATAGGTGCCACGAGTGCAGAGTTCTCGAGGACTCTCAGACTGTCTGATGTCGTCATATTGCATATTGTCACTGAAAGAAAACCACATTAAAAAATTATCTATTGGTTTCCTTTTTCCTGTTATGGTCACATCGATTTTGATGTTTTATCGTTTAATTCAGCTACAGACCAGAAATTGAGTCTCAAATGAATATCGAACTGAACTGCCCGATAACACTGCTTTACTTGTCTTATTTGCAGAGAGACTGAAGTGAAGGGTCACTTCAGATACAAATGCAAATAGAATTTGAAGGAATTTATCAATTTGACCATCAGGTCAGATCACTCCCAATCTAACCACAGCCTTCAGCTAAGTTGCCTGCAAACTTCATAGACATGAGTAGGAACTTGACACGCCAAGAGTAAATCACCCGTTACCGTTTTAACAAGACTAACTTCATTAACTACTGTACATGGAAAGATATGACTACTTTCAAACCTGCCCCTCTTTGTTCACGACACAATCTGTATAAGGGACATTGTGAGAAGTCAGGATCAGCCCAACGTAGCTCAGCATTTAGTCTGCTCATAATTCTTTTTTTCAAAGACCTCGGCCATTAAAGTAGGTGGACCTTTACCATCGGATGGATGGTAAAAGACACATACATGTATTGCAAGAATTGAGTCTAGGGTGTGCCTGCAAGCAGTTAATACTGGGGTAAGCTCTAACCCCCCCGCACCAATTACCAGTGTAAGTAGGGGTAAAACTGGAGACGTTGCTTGATACTTGACTGTAGCTAAAATGGACAATCTATTTCCTTAGATGTACCGAATTCTATAGGTAGTGTGAATACCAGAAACAAGAACTAAAGCATTTCTCGTGATTAAAAAAGTTACTGAATATGTACTATATATGATTTTATCGAAATATTTAAATAAAGATAAGGCAGATATGCGGACACAATGCAGTCTTACCCAAGCTGTGTTCATGTTGATTTAGCCAGCGTTCAAACACAATACAGAAAAAGAGCAACTCACCTAAGACTTGTGATTCAACTGGACTGCGTAGTGTTACAGACAATAACGTGGATCTGTTATATTTTTGATATACTTACATCCTTTTTTGCAATGTTACAAAACATAACTGCCCAAGAGCTACCTAGACTCCAGCGTGTTTGGGTGCACGCATGTGTGTGCTTACCCGGGTTTCTTCCGCTTTGACAGGCCCGTGTACTATTGACCAATCAGCTTTGGGATTGCTGTCTACGTTGTTGTTGTTGTTGTGACTACTTTTTTTCGTTCCATTTTAATATTTTTAATTACTGAAGATATTACTGTAGCGTTTTAAGCATACATTTTCGGTAACTAGTAATTAAAGCAAACGTTACTTGTTTACATCTTTAGGCAAAATTACACTCATATGTAGCCTGACGCGAATGTACATAAGGCGGCCGCGAATAAAAGCTAATCACCAAAAAAAATGTTGCAAAGATGAGAACGAAGTCTTAACACATATGCTTTGTAGATCTTTGAACACGCACCCATCCACGAACCACTATCGTCGCGATCTTGTTGTCATCTGCGTTTGGAAACTAAGCACAAATGTACAGGGGTATGATTTGTAGATCCACGAATCTAAGCGTCGTCTGGCGAATCTGTACGTAAACTACGCTAACTGCGTAGCTCTGTTGTTTAAATATTGTACGGACTGCTCAAAGATAAAGGGCGGGGGGGAGAACAAAGTATATTTTTGTGGAAATAAAATAATTCGTCCTTGCAGGTGAGTTTATGATATTGACTAATACTTTTCAGGAAACACTGATGAGGCTTGCAACAATTCCCGTATGCTTTAAAATGTAGTTAGCCTTAATCCTAGTCTCGAACAGCTCCGTCTGATTATTTAATACGATGCACGGGTTTAGCTAATGAGCTAACGCGTAGCTGTCTAACAAACGGCGAGCGGATAACTAAGCTTTAGACGCAAACAAGAAAAGAAAAAAAGAAAAATGTTTGCCGCCAGTTCCACTCAATATTTGCTCACAAAATATTGGACATATAAAAAATGAGCGACGTCTTTCCTCCAGACGGATTAAGATTAGTCCCAGACTTCACCGATTTTCATCAAATAGCGTGTGGACAAAAATCATGCACATGTTGTTGCAGTTGTTTCTAGTTTGTTATTTAGTACACAATTTATCGTATTTTATCAATACATTGAGCCAGTATGGTTTCCAGATTATTTTAACGTTATCTTTGTGTTGCCGGCGAATCTCATAGCACAGGCCTGAGCCTTTAAATCCGAACTCGCATACTACCCTACTAAATAGTGCCAAATGAAGTACTGTGCTTAGTATTGTAAAGTACTGTTTAGTATGCTAGTATAGTCTCTTCAGAGATTGGCAAACGCCTAAGTGAGCAATTATCGTAATTCCTGTTTCAGTTTACAGTTAATCAATTTAAAAAGTCCCTACTTGACAAAAAAAAAGCCAGCAGTTTTTAACCCAATGTCTGTGTTATGCCTTCGTGTCATAAACAATAACCAAATATTGTCTTGCAAAAAACAACAATTCAAACCGTTTCACTCAAGTATGTACTTCTTCTGTGATCATGTGTAATCAGGTACCTATATATGTTGATTACATAACATCTTAAACAGTAGTCCTTCCTTTGAAAGTCAATTTATGTAAATGTAGAGCTTAATTTACAAATACATTTGCTGAACATTTCATGAATGCATTATACAAAGTACATTGTTTGTTTGCTTCCCAAACAAAAATGTTAAGGCTGGTGAATATTTGTGTTCTTTTCCTGAGACGGGATTAGGTCTCAGATTTCCATGTTTTTTGGTGACCACACATGCACTACAGTTGCAGTAGATAACCCTATATGGACAGAAGCATTAGGACACAATTGAATTTAGCCTCGTTGCCACAGATTTATAAAAGCATCAAAACATTTGCGAAATAATTGGCTATTTATGGCGCATAAAGATTTGCAACGAGTCGCTTTTATTCTTCAAGGAAGAAAGGTTGGAAATCAATGTTGAGAAATTGTACTAAATCTCTTTCTGTTGACTTGAGGTGAGGTTCTGATTTTATGTAAGAAAGGATGTATTGTGTGCGTGACCACATTGTTTTGGTTTATAAAATAAAATTAAGGAAATTAAGGAAAATTACTTCTAAATTGTGGGACTGTGGTAGCCTAGTGGTTAAGGTACTGGACTCTGGACCAGAAGGTCCTGACACTAAGATTTTGACGCTTCGATTGTATACAGAATGTATTTGTATGCAAGTATAATGACACGTATTACATGGGTTTTCAAGCTAGTTGAGCTAGATCCAGAACATTTCATAAAACTGAGAAACTCTCTTATGTAGGTGTAATGATATGCTTCGCTCACGATTTAATTTGATACATGGGATTAAGTGGATGATTCTCAGTGGACAAGAAAGTGAGCAAATGAATTATTTATACTGTTTTTTTTATTTTGAAGTCTGTATTTTATTATGAATAAATATTCTATTGTAGCATTACCATAAAAATAAATGAGTGAGAACATTTATGTTTTAATTCAGGAAAATAGCTATTCAAAATAATGCGTACTTTCTGTTCTTGATTTTAACAAAAAAAACCTCCTTAGTCCCAAGTAATTAAAATAAATGAGGAGTTTTAAATAATTCAACTGCAACACAATCTGCTTTAGGAACAGTTTCACCAAACTGAAATAACTAAGTGCTATGTTAAATTGAGAAACGAGGTAAACAAATAAGCTCACTAAGAATGGAAGATATGCATCTGATGTATGATTGCACCCTCTGGTGTTTAAAAAATGCTGTTTCATTAGGTGGCGTAATAAAACCAACACAGCACCCAACTCCACAATGCACAGTCACATTTCTGTGCCTCATCATTGTCACAGTGTATCGTTACAGCCATAGTACGGACATACTATTCTAAACTAGAATATTACTGTCAGTGCAAACCATGATGATGCATATTGTGTATTTCTCTGTTTTTCAGAATTCACAGATGCCTCCGCCTACTACAAGTCCATTTTTACCTAACCTCAAGCGTTTCTTTTTGTTGAATGATCACGTATCTGTAAAGCATGTTCTATAAACTGGAACGGTCCACTAGGGAAATGACAGCAACCATGTTAGACAAGACAGTAAACATCAGAGTTGGATTTAAGTAACACTCCTAACCAACAGCCTTAATTCTCCTGGTCATACCTGGTTTCATACTTAGTTTTTTGTGCACACACCTAGCCACACGTACACTAATAAAAATGCTTACCTCTATGACGTACCGTATGCCAAACTTCACTCTGGAGCAGAAGCTCTACCTGCTCCAGAAAATCCACAGTGTTGTGGATGCTGTGCAGGACTTCCGCAAGGACACCAACACCACTGTGTACCGCAATGCAGTGTGGGCTGAACTGGCGCAGGCTTTCAACGAGGCCTTCCCCAATAGGCCACCCAGCAGTGTGGGCTCTCTCAAAACTCTGTGGAAGCGGCTGAAGGTGGAGTGCCGTGTGGCTCTGCAGAGACGACAGGACCAGCAGGCAGCCGGCATGCCCCTCACTGCCCTCACTCCGGTTAGTGATTTATGCATTATTCTGAAACTTTTCCTTAAATCATGCACATTGTTATGAATCACCATAAATTAAGGTGACCATGCGTACTGAACCTTATAGTATTGCACTTAGATATGTACTTGAGGGTAGGGGTGGGCAATATGGTAAAAATATTATCACAGTATAAGAAAATTTCACGATTCACTATATTCATCATTATGATCACACACACAATGCATCATGAGCAAAAGATTCATTAAAAACTATTCAAATACGATCTAATCTAGGGGTGTGTGATGTGATGATATTTTATGATATATATGTGAAATTTTGTTATTGTGATAGGCAGTGTGCTTTTCTGAGCATATGGAGGATGTCACCCATGGTAAAGAACGCTGACCGACTGCGTTTTTAACTGTAAAGAGTGTAATTACTCGTGTTCAATTGGGTGACATTTTCAAGTATATACACATTTGAGTATAAATCACTTTAGTAAGAATAAGATAATAATTGAGTTAATAGTTTTTGAGAATTTAGTGGTGCGGTTTGTCTGCCATCACGTGGATCGGGATTAATATTGTGTATTATGAAAATGTCTAATGATATAAGATTTTTGACCTATCACCCACCCAAACTGTACTATAATAATCAAATACCTGTAATTCTAATATTTTGTTAAGTACAGTGATTTATATTCAAAATGTGAAGCTTAAGATCAAATTAAACAGAACTAATTACACTCTTCATTATGAAACTAAGTTAGCCGGTGTTGTTTAAGCACTGGCAATATCCTCTATCTAAAGCATACTCTCTGTCACAATAACAAAATTTATCATGATATGATAAAATATAGTCATGCTGCCCACTCCTACTTGAGGAAGCAAAAGTCCAAGACAATTGGTGAAAATGCTTGTTTGGATTGTTGTGGAGAAGGATTTATACTACAGCAGTATCACCTTCACCGACTATTATTTGGCTAGGTCAGAGGTCGTTATGCCCTTGAATCGTGACCGTTGTTAGTGACCGTACGACCCAACATGCATATCTTTGGACTGCGTTCTGGAATACCCAGAGGAAACCCACACTCCAAACAGGAAGGACTCAGACCGCTTCACCCTGGGATTGAACCAGGGACCTTCTTGCCTCCTGAGGCTCCCACCGTGCTGCCCTACAGCAGTATAATGCTATAAAAACTCACATTTAAAACTTTACAAAAGCTACTTGAAGACAAAAGAAGAATATAGCATGCTAACTGTCATGGATGTTCAGCACTCCATAGTCACCTGACCTTTATTTATGGGGACACTTTAAGACGGGGAAAACAAAGCATTAAGTAAAATCACAAATTGCTGGACTATTATGTAAACATACTGGGATAACATTGATTGTCATTTTTTACACAAACTTGTGTTTGCCAGCACATGCTGTCTTAACAGCAAAAATCACCACCAAAGTTGACATGTTTATCTCCAATTTTTATTGTTGGTTATATGATTTGCAATGAAGAATGATTTAAATAGTAAATGCAAAATAGAAGCATTTTTGCTCGTGGTTTCAGATTGTTGGTCCACATTGTATTTATGAAATATAAACTCAAATTCCAAACTCAAGTCCAGTTATCAAGACTGAAAAACAGAAAAGTGTTTAGACACATGCAGATTGCATTACTTTCTTGTACTTTGTCATAATTTCAGGCATTTTAACTGTTAAATTATAGCACATAAGCTATTAAAAAAGCTTAGGTTTGCTTTTTTTTTTAAAGATAAACCATCAGTAAACTACCATAAAGTAGCATCTGCAATGGAATCCAAAGTTAAGATGGTAGTTTTTGTTGTCCAAAAATAGATGCAACATAATGCTGTTCCTATTAGTGTATTGTAAAGTTAAAATGTAACCATAGTAAAATGGTTAGTAAGCAGAGAAATATTTGCTGTATTACCAGAAAGCTCAGAATTTAATCCCCAGCAATGCCCAAGCTATCCGTCCAAATCCTCTGATTTCTAAACATGGCTATTTCCTTTTTCCCTGCAGGTGCAGCGGGAGGTGATGGCTCTAGTGCCAAACCTGATCTCCAACATAGAGGATATAGATGGAGATGTGAGTTGTGTCTCAGTTACAAACAGCTCCCCTGGGGCAGGTAAATGAAAGGCTCTGTTCTACTAGCAGCGTTCTACTAGCAGCTCTTTTATATGAAATTAATTTCATGTTTTCTTTCCATCTTTTCTTTTCTCGCAGTGACTGGAGGTACCAACGGGAATGACCATGAAGATCATGACCAAAATAATGTAAGGCTTGAAAAGATTTTAATTCCTGTATTATAGCCTATGCAGCACGGTGGCTTGGTAGCAAGTAGGTCCGGGGTTCAATCCCAGAGTGGAGTGGTCTGGGTTCTTTCTGTGGAGTCTGCATGTCCTCGCCATGTCTTTGTGGGTTTACTCCGGGTACTCCAGTTTCCTTCCACAATTATCCCCACCAAAATTTTGAACGTACTACTCAAAAGTCACAGCAGAGACTCAATTGAGACTCCTCAGGCCAGGCAGCGTTTTTCCAGTGTTCTGGTTGGTTTTGGTGAGCCCGTGTGAATTGACATGTTTCGCATTCAGAGATACTCTTTTGCATACCCAGGTTGGAGCAAGTGGTTATTTGAGTTACTATTGCCTTTCTATCAGCTTAAATCATAATTAAATCGGCCATTCTCCTTTGGCATCAACAAGGCATTTTCACCTAGAGAACTCACCCGGCTCACAGGATATTTTCTCTTTTTTTGGGCTCATTAACAACAATGCCATGTTTAAAGTCACTTAAATCACTTCTGTTCCCCGTTCTGATGCTTAGTCTGTACTTCAGCATGTTGTCTTGAACGTGCCCTGGGAGTCTTTGGACAGTTTAATCTCAGGTGCAGTTTAATTCAGGTGGTAATACTGTCTGGAATTTGGTTTGTTTGAACAATTTTAACTGTGTATATTGGTATTTGAGTTACACCAGGCCTCTATAACAGAAGGAACTCACTAAATGCATCAATCTCATTCTTCGTGTGCAGTAACAAAAAGGAAAACCAGTCCTATAAGCAAGCTACTGTTTATTCTGTTTGTGAACTGTTGTATCTATAGAGTTAAATTCTCCTTATTCTGTGCTGTTATTCAACCAATATTAATAATATATACAGTTGTGTTCAAAATAATAGCAGTCCAATATGACTAACCAGATAAACACTGTTTTTGGTATAAATTATATTACC
>JAUZST010004779.1:0-16055 GCA_034779995.1 Parotocinclus haroldoi
GAGGGAGGGAGACGGAGGGAGACAGACAGACGGAGGGAGACAGACGGAGGGAGACAGACGGAGGGAGACAGATGGAGGGAGACAGACGGAGGGAGACAGACGGAGGGAGGGAGACAGACAGACAGACGGAGGGAGACAGACGGAGGGAGACAGACGGAGGGAGACAAACAGACGGAGGGAGACAGACAGACGGAGGGAGACAGACGGAGGGAGACAGAGAGAGGGAGACAGAGAGAGGGAGACAGAGAGAGGGAGACAGACAGACGGAGGGAGACAGACGGACGGAGGGAGACAGACGGAGGGAGGGAGACAGACGGAGGGAGGGAGACAGACGGAGGGAGGGAGACAGACGGAGGGAGGGAGACAGACAGACGGAGGGAGACAGACAGACGGAGGGAGACAGACGGAGGGAGACAGACGGAGGGAGCACTACACAAAAGCATTGGGGTTTTTTGGAGAGAATTTAAAACAACACCAGATTTTCTGTATTTAAGAAAACTGAGAGGATCTTCCTGCAAGGTCACATTTTGTTCAGTTTCTAGCCAAACCTGTAAATCCGGTTAAAGGCGTTATGAGTGTAAGAGTGTAAGACACACTGCAGTACCAAATATGTACAGATTACAGTGTCAGGAAAGTTTTAGAGTGATTAATGATCAGAATGGATTATATTGAATTAATATAAACAACAACAATAAAGTAGATCTAAAATTCTAATAATGTAAATATTTAACTCTCCTAAACTTTCCTAAATCATTGAAAACATCATGAAAAAATAAAAACACATGTATTTCTGGATGATCCACAGATTATTTTACTATATTAATATTTAGTTTACAAATGTGCCGTAATAAAGTTTCTTCCCTAAAGAGATTGTCTTTTAAAAGACCAAATTAATAAACAATATCAAATTTAATCCCAGAATGTAGTGGTGCTGCTAAAAAACAGCAGGGCCTGGGTTTGAATCCCCGGTGTTGCTTGCAGGATGAAGGTCAGGGTGTACCGGGGTTAGGATCCAAACTCTTCCCAGGATCATGCCCAGGGTACAAGGCTTTTCAGTTAAATAGGATCCACTTTACTTGGACCAAACATGATTCCATTTTTTCACATCCTAATTCTGCTTTTCCTGGTCATGATGGTGTGTGGATCGGTGCCCATGGCTGGAGCAGGGTCCAGTCCAGTCTGAATTCACCACAGGGTGGTTAGGGGTCGCTGTTGTGCTGTTATGTAATGATCCCTAATCTTCAGGCAGTTACTGCAAGGTGCCCAAAAGGACAAAAAGTACCCAAAGGACAAAAGTTTTCAATTATTAGGGACTCTGATCAAATACAAGCTTTATTGGTTTATTAAAAAGTCCTTTTATTAAATGGTTAGAGAAAAAATGATGTTGAACATGTGGAAAGCTCAGTACAGATGATAAAAAGACTGGATCTGATTCTCCCTGTGCTGTTTGGATTTAATTTTGTAGGATTCGAAACATCGCCGCTCATAAACTCAACTTCTGGCTCCGGCTTCAGGCCTCATTTAAAATCCGAACTTTTATTTTGACAGTGGACACATGCTGCTCTACATTCGCGGGACTAACTCACATCACCACGTTTTAGTGACTCACGAGCACACACACACACACACGCACTCACGCACTCTCTCACTCACATCCGCACTTGTTCTGTCGGGGTGAGGGCTGCGTGTGCGTGGCGTGTTTTCTTCCACAGCACTGATCCTCGTAAGGAAAGAGAGACATGGCGGGACTGAAGAAGAGGAGCTCGAATGGTTCAGGGAGCCCGGGTCAGGAGGAGGATAAGCAGGCAGCGGAGAGGATGCTCAGCGGGGAGAGTGGGGGCTCAGCTGGAGCTGGACCTGGAGCTGGAGCTGGAGGAGAGGAGACGGTGGTCCTGAAGCGCACCATCACGCTCATGAACGGTGTGGCTATCATCGTGGGCACCATCATCGGCTCTGGGATTTTTGTGACGCCCACTGGGGTGGTAAAGGAAGCCGGATCGGTGGGTTTATCCCTGGTGGTGTGGGCTGTATGCGGTGTTTTCTCCACCATAGGAGCGCTGTGTTACGCTGAGCTCGGGACCACCATCACCAAATCCGGGGGTGACTATGCCTACATCCTGGAGGTGTACGGCTCCTTACCGGCCTTCCTCAAGCTCTGGATCGAGCTGCTCATCATCAGACCTTCATCCCAGTACATCGTGGCTTATGTGTTCGCCACCTACCTGCTCAAGCCATTGTTCCCACTGTGCCCAGTGCCCGAGACCGGGGCCAAACTGGTCGCATGCCTGTGCATCCGTAAGTACCTCTTACACTCTACAGCAAGTCCAACTAGAACCAGAACCATGACCCACTTCGAATCACACCACAACCAACAAAGGAGTGGAACCAAAACGTTTCCTATTTTTTAGTAGAACCATATCTGGCACGTTCTGGTTTCATCCAGCAGTTTAACGCGCTCGTTCTGCTGTTCAGGAACTAAACTGGTATTATGAATCCGTACTGGATCTACTGGACTTGCAACCTTATAACCTTTCAAAAGGGAATGGTTGTTACCAAGCCAAAGAACCATTTACAGCACATAAAGATACAAAGAAAGGTCTGATTTGGTTCCTTAAAACAGTTTTTATTTGGAAAAAATAAATAAAATAAAATAAATAAATAAACAAACCCCAGGGTTCTTAAGTCCTCGGGATAAAATCACTTCCTAATGTATAATCCCAAATATATTTATCTTACCACAAAGCATATTTATTACATCAGGACCTGGAACTGTGCTCCTTATCTCACAGCACGGTTTAGGCTCTAAAGTGGAACCTTTTCGCAGTGTAAACACGTTAGGAAATGGTCCTGTAACTCGGAGAGATTAAGGAAGAAATTCGCGCTGGATTAAAAGTTTGGTTTTAAAGCGGTTCCTTTGTGATATTTTGGATCTACAGAGCCTTTAATCTTTTTTCTTGTATTTTTTAATTACGCTTGACGCTATAGAGGGTTACATTTAGATCTTATTCATTCTATAATCATTACAGTTCTCTCGGTTCGTTCCTAAACTCATCATCGCTGTTCCCGCGTGCTCAGATGCTTTATGGATGGGGTATAAATCAGATTGATTGATTGGTTGGTTGGTTGATTGATTGGTAAGCACGTGGCTGTTGTAGGATAATTACGCAATGCTATGAGTAGATTACATACAGGCTAGAGGATGCTGTTAGTGGTGAAACACATTCAACTATTTCATCATCTCCCGCCGTGCAGGAACTGCTCTGCTCCAAACCACACCCTAGTGCCCTATGTAGGGTACAGGCACGACACCCCTTCATCAGCAAACCAAATTTATCACTTATATATATATATATATATATATATATATAAAGCCACAGGTCAGCTGTAGAAAAAATATGTTCTGTTACTATCAAATACATGGCATCATATCAATTAAAATCATCTTTAGTGCTTTATGAGCATTTTAGAAAGATGAATGGTGTGTGTGTGTGTGTGTGTGTGTGTGAGAGAGAGAGAGAGAGAGAGAGAAAGAGAGAGAGAGAGAGAGAGAGAGAGAGACCTTTGATGGACTGGCATGGTCTGGCACCTTCTCAAGGTGTGGTTCCTGCCAGCCTGTAGGTGTTCTGGATTGTGTCTTGAATTTCATTGCAGGGCCAGCAGGGATCACTGTTGCAGCATTTGGGGAATTATCCTTCAGCTGGCATCTCCTAAGGTATGATTCATTGTGTGTGTGTTTGTTGATACCTTGCCCAGTATGATCACTATTATTCTCCAAGTTTTGCTTTACGTGATGGCATTAGTGTCATGGTTGCCACCTCATGATATTTTTGTGCTGGACAAATCATGAATCCAGACTTTTTGTCATGCTAATTAAGTAGTTGCTTAAACTGTATGTATTTGTCAATAAAAAATAAAAAAAAACCTTATGGGATGCTTATAATTGTACTTCATTATACCATATACACACTTGACAGACGGCTCTTTGTGCCATTCTCCATACTTTTGGTCACAACTGTAGACACATTTGGGTGGATGTGCTTCAGGAAGAGTAGATGTGATGAGTGATTAATGAGTTGGCATGTCATCCAGGGCATGCTCACAACAGTCTGTCTGTTAAACTCAGCAGCTGCTTCTGTTTGACTTTGATTTCTTGTATGTAGAATTGTATTAACTCAGTATAAATCGTAATCTATAAAAGCATAAACTACACGTTGCTCCCATTGAGTTATGACATTGGGGGATTTGTCGTAAGCTTTCACACGCCATTATTCACTCAGAAGGGGGAATTCCGTGTCAGTTTAAGACGCACCCTTAAAGAAAGGTGCGTTTTGCCGGAATACGGGTGTATGGAAAAGTTAAGCATTTTCGGGGGGGAGAAAAAGTTTAAGACCCCGAAGTGCTGACGCGGATAGGACGGGGCTGCTGGAATAGCACGAAAACGATGTTTCTAAGGATTTTTCTAATCTCTTTGGCCTTTTCTCGTGCATTATGCTACTTTTCGGAGGAGAATTACGCACAGGAGTCAGAGATGCAGGTTCCTACCGTGGTCATCGCAATTATCGCCCGAAACGCCGCTCATTCTTTGCCTTACTACCTCGGAGCTCTGGAGAGACTGAACTACCCTAAAGATCGCATCTCCGTCTGGTAGGATACCTTCATCCGCCTTCATTACCATTTTCCCACCTTCTTCACTAACATATACCCAACTTATCTACCTTTATATATATCTGTTTATGTTTTTGTCACCCAGCTCCACTGATTGGTCTCTGTCATTCCCACCACCAACCACCTAAATCAACCACCTCCATCTAGCTTCTCGCTCAAACCTCGCTCACCTGTATCCACCTTCATACCTGTATCCCGTTTTGCTCACCGACACCCACCATTATGTGCCTTAAATCACTTTTGAGCATTTTCATACGTCAGTCTATCTTCATCCACCTTTCAATTTCACCAACGGTTATCCACATTTACCCAGCTCCGCTCAGCTTTCTTCCATCATCATCACCAGGACTCACGTCCTTCTATGCACTTTTGTCTAGTTCATGCACTGTTGTCCACCTTCATCTGCCTTCACCCTTACTAACCTGCCGCAATCCACAAACTCCGCCCTCTTTAATTCACTGTGTTTTGCTCACCTTTGCAGGCCTTTATCTGCCTTCATCCACCTTGGTGCATTTTCATCCGAATCTGTTTATCTTCAGCAAACGCTATACTCCTTCCCTGTTTGCCCACTGTCATCTAGATGCAACCGATTCCATCAGATTCATCCATCATCAACATCAGCCTTCACTCACCTCCATCTACTTACCTTCATCCACGTTCCACCTTCTTATCACCACATTATCATACTCTTTTGTCCACCTTCCTCCATTGTCATCCACAAACTTCACCTGATTTCATTCACCTTCACTGACTTCTCTCCATCTCCACTCAGTCACCCCTCTTTCTCTGCTTTCATCCACCTTTGTACATATTCTAATGCTTTGGTCCATCTTCACCCACCTTGCAGACTCGGGGAGAACATGCAAACTCCACACAGGCAGTAGTGTAGGCAGGTCTCAAGCTCACGTTTTTGGAGAACAACGTTGTATTTCACAGAACGTAAAGCTTATGCGAACCTGTATTACAGCCCTGGAGATGGCAGTTAATTGGCGGTACGTTTTAATTCAATTAAAATGATGCTTAATTTGGTCCTGATTTTAGCTTTGTTTGTTGAAAATGCATCCGGTTGTTTCTCGTCGGAAAGCAATTTTTCATGTGATGGGAAGCCATGACATTTCTGCTTCCATGTTTAATTATGGTAGTCACTTCTCTCCAGATCATCTATCAGGATGCAACTTAATTCATGATTCATCTCCTCACACAATCCTACCAAATCACTCAGAATCTTACGTTCCATATTTGATCCTTATGGGTTTACTCCAGGTACTCTGGTTTCATCCCACATTCCAAAGACTTGGAGGGGCAAGTTCCCCTCCGTATAAGTGCAGAATCAATGCAATCTTGATCCTGTTGTGAAAAGCCATTGATTCTGATTCCGAAGTGACTGTTGTCACAACTTCTAGACATGAATGACAAACTTATCTTTTCCATCTTTACACTTTAGGGCAGCAACAGACCACAACATTGATAACACGACCGCAGTCCTACGAGAATGGCTAACCATCATGCAGCAGCACTATCACTATGTGGAGTGGAGGCCCAAAGAGAAACCAACGTAAGACTTTCTTCTGTCCATTTAAAGGGGTGCATCTTGTAACAACATGAGTGTTCATTCTCATACCGAATGTTTGAAAGTGTTCGAGATCACGACTAAATTTAGGGGGATGGACGGATACCTAGGCCACACGCCCATTTTAAACTAACAGATATAGAGGCCACACCTCTTTTAATGGGACTGACAGGTATAGGTAGAGCTTACGTTGGTATCATCTACTTGTATGCATCTACTTGAGTGCATGCAGTGTGCACAAATCAAGCTAGCATTCTACCAAAACCCACGTCTGAGGGTAAAAATAAGTGAACAAACTGCACCAGGAGACAAAATACCAACAGCACCAGCCTCTATAGAAGTGGTTTGGCTTTGACAAGATGGATGTTGCTCAAAAGATATGTGGCTCAGATACAGTATGTTGCTCGGATGGAGCTCAGATTATGCCGGATATTGGTTGGCATAAATTATAACTCTGCAACTAACTTTTTTTCACAATCTGCAGCTTTCTAACCGTCATGCAACATATGAAGATTAAGAGCAGCTTTGTCAATAAAATGCACAGTCAAGGACAGATATGGCTCAAATGTTCTGCATGACCACTAGTTTGCTGATGTGGCAAAATGTGAAACTAAATGAAAATTAAATTTAAAAAAAAATTACTAAATTAAATAAATAACACCCATTCTCCTCACATTTAAGTCTCAGTCAATGATATTTCCATTGATGTTACTACTATGTAATATTTAATATCATGTTAACAAAAGCAAGCTAGTGCAATGTAAGACTTTACAGGCACATTTTAAAGGATGCAAAGTGTTATCTAATTAATGTTACCGACAAAGTCAAAAGAGTCTCCCTAAAAGTGTTTGAAAGGCATTTCACTGCATATAATTCTGGGGTTGCCAGATCCTGAGAGAAAAGTAAGATACAGGTCAGTGGAAGAAAAAAAGAGCAGACTGAGAAAAATGATTTAAATATGACTACAGTGTTCCCTCGCCACTTCGCGGTTCACCTTTCGCGGCCTCGGTGCATCGCGGGTTTTCAAAAAATATGAATGGAAAAAATATATCGCGGATTTTCGCTGTTTGCTGAAATAAAAATCACAAAATTAAAAACAATTCTGTTAAAAATATGAATTCTAACAATAAAGGAATGTTATAAATGATCAAATATGAGGATTTACAGTAAATAGCTGGTGTATCTACTCAGTGTTTAGGATATAAGGTGCTGTAAGCTCGGTACGGACGGAGCATGTGTGATACGAGAGTGAAAGAGAAAGTTCCATTACTTCAGCGTGTTGCTTAATTATTCAACAGATAAAAACACTACAATAGCGGATTTACTCAGCGGATGAATACTCACCAAAAATGAGAAGTAAGACTCGGAGTGAGGTGGCTCTGATAACCGCTGCACCACCGTGCTGATTTTATTTTAATATTTAATGTAATAATGAATTTTTAGTAATTATATTTATTATTATATACTAATTACTAAAAGAGTAAGAATTTTTTTTTTTTTGCCCCGCCACCACCCCCCCTCTTCGGAGGACTAGTAATACTTTATTATTTATTTATTTTTTAAACATATATACACAGTAGGAATTTATATTTCAATATGTTCTCTCTGTCAACATGTATTCAGCTTCTGTTTATTGAAATTATATTTATAAACTATAAGCTATTACTATAAAAGGCCCTTTTTGAGTCTTTGTCCTCCCAGGATTTCTTCCCTGCACTCTTTAAAGAGTGTTTCCTTTTTTAGATAATAAAAGACATTAGACAATTGTAAAGCTGCTTATAGACAATGCTCTATTAAATGTCCTGCAAAAATCCATTTGACTTTGACCTTGTTGCATGTTTATGGTTTAACCCTCCTCGGATCACTGCTCGTAAATACTTACCATTGCTGAGCGGAAGCACCCCATAAGCCTTATTGTTTAGGAGCTGCTCTGGCTTCGTCTGGACATAACGATCTGTTCCTTGTTAAAATGGATTAGGTTTTTCCTCCCACGTCCTAAACATCAACTAAGAGAACAGCCTGTCCAATTACTGTCAACTATATCCCAGAGCTTAACCTGCTCTTACAACAAGATCATCAGCAAGATTTGATACCTTGTCTCTGCTTACAATACGATATATACTGCTCCCAAAAAGTATTTCTAAATATCCCATAATGAAACATCCGCTCACGTTTGTGAGCAGTGTAATAAGCTGACACTTGTGCTGCTGATGCAATAACGTCAGTAGGCCTGCCATTGATCTTCCACCAGATGGCGCTGTTAGAACGGCCTGGCTCTCATAGAAAAACCTCATTGGACTGCTATATTTGACCAGATACAGTTTTGACAGGGCCGGATGTAGAGTTTCCTGTGTCCTCCAGCTGGAGTAGGATCGCAATTCAGTAACGCACAGATGGCTGTAGTCACAGCACACACAGTGTGGGCAGCTATCAGAGTGTGCAAAATGACACACACACCGCAGTATAACCACCCACCCACATGCACACACAAAAACACACACGTCTGTCTCACAGTCTTTGTGGAGGCTTCCCATTGACATTATGGTTATCGTGGTAGAAGCCCTAAACTTCTGCAGGCTAAATCCAATGTTTTTGAAGATTTTGTAACTAAACTCCAAGGCACACAAAGAGTATTTTATTGGGGCAATATAATACTCCAGATCTATATATGGTCAAATATAGCTAAAACAACAAATTTGATGGTGCTTTGAGTGTCTCTCTCTGTCTCTTTCTCTCCCTCTGTGTATATATATATATATATATATATATATATATATATATATATACACACACACACACACACACACACACACACACACACACACACACATACATACACTATGTGGGCAAAAGCATATGTACTATGAACTGTTCAACTGCATTCACCCGTACCCAATATATCTGGGATATAATAGATAGATAGATATAATAGATGATATTATGCAGAAGGGATTTAAACTGAGAACATAAAGTGCCTATGTTTTCTATAGTAATATGAAGGGGTGTACCTCTCTTGGGATGCGTCCATGGTACCAGCCGTGGCTCCTCAGGTCGCTGCTGCTGAGTTTGAGTTCCTCCTCCAGTTCCTTCCGCAGTTTCTCCGGGGGAGATTCCAGCAGATACTTCTCCTTGGAGAACTTCACATAGACATACGAAGAAATACGAGTTATAAGAGTTAAACGAGTGAGGCAGGTTACTGATGAAACAGAATCTGATACTTTTATAAAAAAAAAGTATACAGCTACAGATGCTGGCAGCATTGTATAATTTACAGTAATTCTTTGTTAGTTTAAGGATATGGGTCGTTTGACTAAAATAAAAACGTACCGCTCCACCATGTGCATTCCAGTCAGCTGTTTAGACCTCCATGTAACATATTTCCTCAGGGTAACTTCTAAGCAACTAAAGGCTTCTGTCACACTGGTTAATGTTAATCGAATATCGCACACACCTACTTCCAAGCACCACTCCACATTTTGTCTCTCATGAGCACCTGCTTTTGACATCAGGTCGATTCCCCCAGCATGTGAAAGGCTTTTTAGCAGTAATGTTGTATGATTACATAGAAAATAAAGACAAATTGAGTATTCTAAAATTACTGTCATTATATTTCTAGCAAATAGACTGAATGGCCCGGGGTTTGTCATCAGGATGTACATAGTTTAATAGTGAACATGAATGTTAAAAATGAACTGAACGAAATTCCTTCGCACATTTATGAGCAAGGTGAGTACAGAAGCTCACGCACATCTCACCTAAACCTCCAGCACAGCTTTAAATATCTCAGAGTGCCTAACAACACAACCTGACCCACACACGCGCACACACACACGCACGCGCACGCATACAGAGAGTACAATTCGTTCTAATATCCATTTAAAATTTAATGACATGAAATATTTAGCATTTGAATGCATTCGAATATTAATGAGTCCATTTTCTCCAGACAGAGCAAACATTAGTAATAACACTCCACTATGTACAATGTCTCGTAAAGGTCTCAAGGAGAAAATAAGTTCCATCGTAAAAGTTTGTGAAATGTTTCGGGTAAGGTTGTATTTATTGATTTATTTTGTTGGATATTGATACGTTAGTTATTGGATAAAATACATAAGTATCATTAAGAATAGCAAAAACAATAATAACAATAATTATGGTATCACGTTTTGTCCTGGCAGTACGATGCCTGGAGAGTAACACCACTACGGTCCGGGTTCGATCCCAGGGTGGAGCGACCTGGGTCTTCTCTGTGTGGAGTTTGCATGTTCTCCCCGTGTATGCGTGGGTTTACTCCGGGTACTCCGGTTTCCTCTCACAGTCCAAAGACATGCGTGTTAGGTTAATTGGTGTCTCTGAAGTGGCCCTTCGTGCGTGACTGTGTGGCGCCGCATCTAGGGTTGTTCCTGCCCCCTCATTTTGTGAGCAGTCTAATAACAATGTAATGATGATGATTATTATTTATATTTGAATTTTTATTTGTTGTTTTTTTCCTCTCTTTTTTCAGGGGGAGAAATTCAACTGTAGTAGAAGCCGCAGGGCAATGCTCAAGAATTTTGAAATGGAAAAAAAAGAAATGGAAATCAAGGAACTTTTGAGGGAAACCGTTGACACTTCTACATAAGAATGCACTGATGTCCCCAGAGGGACAAAATGGGGAACACTTTAAGATGCTAAATTAATTAAGTTATAGACATAACATAGCATCTGAATATATTTCAGTCAGTGAAGCACAGTGCTAACACACACATATGTAGAATGTCCGATTTTTGAACTTCTTCCTACTTATGATCTTCCTTGTGGCACTCAGATACACTGGGAAGGAGACCAAAAGAGACGACTTGGACAATGAATGACTTGTGTCCAGCTGGCATGGGGTGTATGTGTTTGTGTGGGCCACACTGTGAGATGTGTGAGACTGCGACCTTGGACGAAACACACAAAGAACCGAGCCAAACACAGCCTGCATTGTGTTACAGTCGATAAATGAAGTGAAGCTGTATGGACAACTGAAAATATAGCAGAATGTGGGGAGATATGGCTGTGTGTGTGGAGTCAGTACTCCAGTTCCAGGTTCCTCACTGAGCTCTTTCCCTGATTAAGCATTTCTCACTCTCTCTCTCTCTCTCTCTCTCTCTCTCTCTCACTCTCTCACTGTGCACTTTATCTCTATACACCCTCACTTTCTCACCCTCTTGCTTTCTCCCTCGTTTTCTCTAATTCTCTCTCTCCTCTCAGACTTCATTTCTTACTCCTCTATCCTCTTGCTCTCTCTTTCTCTTGTTCTCTCACGCATGATAATTCTCTGTCACTCAGGGTTCCACTCACTTTCTGCATTCTCTTACTCCAATTCTGGATTGTGGGAGAACTAAGGTCTAACTGGCAACATAGGGCACTAGGTGCAACTCACCCCTGGACAGGCCACCAGTCCAAAACTGGACATAAGTATGCACTTACTTATGTAAGTACTCAAGAGGAAAACCTCAGCACCTCAAAGATTTCAGCACAGCAGCAAGGCTTAGAATCCAGTTACCATAAATTTATAGTCATTTTGTAGCAGCTTGGGTTCTTATTGTCCTATTGTTTTTTCCGTTGTCTGAAATGAAATAAGAAAAAAAATCATTTTCAAGTCTGTTCAGCTTTAAATAAGAATGAATAAATAATCAACGATAACAAGTGCATTATATATTATGTAGATTACATTATATATTATCATCCTGTGCATCTCTTCATGAATGCAGTTTTGATTATTGTGTGTGTGTGTATGTGTGTGTGTGTGTGTGTGTGTTTCTACGCAGCATGTGTGAAAGAGCAGCAGGGTCAAGTGCATGAAGATATTGCTTTTGCCTCCAGGGAGTAAGACCACCAGCAACCACGCAGCCCTCCATAATCTCATCCTGCTGTAATTGACTTTCAGTGCCGAGAGGAGACACACGACGGGGTGTTTGGGCCCCGAGCTATGTAACAATAATCTGGTGTTAGGACTGGCAGAAAAAGAAGAGTTGAACACGAGCCCCCACAATATGAGCAAGGTTCAATTGAGTTAGAGAAGGAGACGTGATAAGAATGTGGTCCACCTATATCCGAGCTTCTTGCTCAAATCCTGTTTTATTTATGCTGTCATAATAGCAGAGAGGAGAAGAGCCAGGAGGAGATAAGAAGCAATGAGAATTTAATATTGAAGATTATTTTGCCACAGAGCTGATGAAGCCCCGTGGACGATTAGCAAAACTTCTAAATTACATTTCAAGTCCAATTCTCGTGATTTATTATCATCACATTTGAAATCATCTGGATGATTAAAGACCTTCCCAGACTCAATCATAAAGAGACATATTTTGACTGCGTCCTGCTGCTCAGTGTCTCGGTTCAAGAGCTTTCAGATATTCCACAAGAAAACCGACGGTGGTCGATTAGCAGATTAAGTTCTGTTTTAGTGACCACATAATTGTGAGTTCAAGATCCAGGACTACCAGACTGCAACTGATACGACTTCAGCAAGGCCCAGATATGCAAGAGAGTATGCTATTTAAAGTTCATTTGATTCACATCAGGGTTCAGCAGTAGTGATTGCCTGAATGCCCAGGACAAGTGAACTGTTGGGACAGCAGCACAAAAAAAAAAACTTGCTCAGCTGGCCAAGCTTATGTTGGGCCTATACCATGTGTTAACAAAACACTTTACCTGAGGCCAACGTCACTTGAATATTTAAACCCTCGTCTTGCATAAGATAGTTTTATCCATTCACACGGCCAGTCAAAACAACCCAACGGTATTAACAATACGTCCCGCGCCCACAGCCTTAATGTCCTTAAAGTCCTCAGGGATCGATTCAGACTCCTCTGTACACAATATGTTCTGCACATTTTGCAGGGAATATTCTAATGAGGCAGACAACAGTTTGACATTACAAATCTCTCTTAACATACTGCACGTATAGGCAAAAAATGCTATTATGAATGAACTGTAAACATTATTGTCAGAATCAAAAACCTTACCTAAACATATCAGATGTGTGTGTTTTAAAATTTGAACTTTCTGTGCAAGCTGGGGAGAAAGGTTACAGCTAAACCCTGAACGTTCTTTGGAAAGATATACATTGCATCCATAGGCATCCATTCATCACACAGTGTAACATGGAGGACCTGTATAAAGGCCGCGTGTCAGCGCAATGACGTCATTGCCATTCTATTGTCTCTAAAATGTACATACACTGCTCACAAAAAATCAGGGATATATACAGAGCAGTATATATTGATCATACATATGGCAGTGAAGCGTGCAATGAGGAAACCTCAGCTGTTGGTACTCTCTGTGTCCCAAATAGAGGGAGTCCTCAATTGTCCCGGCTTCCCTGAAGACACAAGCCACCTCTGCCTTTACATGCACCACACATAGCCATTAAAACCTTTCGCAGAAAGACATGGAATGGCAAAGGGTCATGGAAATAATCTAAAAAAAGGGACTCAGTGTCAACAGAAACTCATTTATATTCATTTACTTAGCTTCTGTTTAGTTAGACTTAGTACTAATTTAAATCATTTCATTTGGCCTGTCTCCTCAGCTCCTGAGACCTGGGTTCCAATACCCTGGGTTTGGCCACTGATTGTGTAGATATTGCATGACTGCATATAAGAATAGCGGTTAAATCTCCCATTTATAGCGTTATAGCCTTTTGGAGATGTCCATATCCAGACTTACAATTGATACAATCTTACAATCCAAGCAATTGTGGGTTAAGGGCCGTGCTTAAGGACCAAACAGTGGCAGCTTGGCAGAGGTGGGATATGAACCCTGAACCTACTGTTCCATAGGCTAGTACCTTAAACCCTGGACCACATTCACAGGGTTAAGGTTATGTTATGCTTGGGAAGGCATTCTTAACATTTGCATTTACATTTATGTCCTTTAGCAGACGCACTTATCCAGGGCGACTTACAGTTAATACAGTCTTACAGGCCAAGCAATTGTGGTTTAAGGGCCTTGCTCAGGGACCCAACTGCGGCAGAGGTGGGATTTGAACCCTGGACCTTCTGGTCCATAGTCCAGTATCCCTAGGCCACCACAGTGGCAACAGGAACCAATTAAGAACCCACATATTAGGGGTGTATCTATTGCTGGATATTTGGTTTTGCAATGTCCAGTGTCCAGACTGTTCATAAGTGAAAACTGCTTTTATAAGAAATGATTGTGCAGGAGGCGGGAATAACAACAGCACAAGCAATTTAAATGATCTGAATTCAGGTTGAAACAAACCTCTTGGTGCTACCGTTCTTCTCCAATATTGATGGATTGTTGGTCCATTTCTTATGCTTATAATGCCATCTAATGCAAGGATGCCCTAAGCAATTACTATGCATGAGCACTTCAATCACTCAGTGGGAGAGTTTCGGATTTAAATGGGGAAGTACACGATAGGTGAGTTTCCTAGAGAGACAGAGTGGGCAGAGAATGGAAGAAATCCATGTGACTTACCCTGACTGTACCATATGTGAGCTGGCCCAGTGCCATGTTAAGGACCGCGTGGATTTAAATGTTTATCACTATCTGCTACTTTCTCCTGACGTACACAGTGATGCACACATCCAGGCAAGTGATTGATCACCCGCAGAAAACAGGCCCCATCATAACCAGAAGGACAGAGTGAATCACAAATAAGTTGGAACAAATGTTACACGCCAGCACTAAACCAAACAGATCTCCAAGGGCGAGGTAGGGCTGGGCGGTATGATGATACGGTATTGATAATTCAATAAATTACACAACCACGCCTTCCCAGAGTACTGGATTTATCGTCAGCATTCAATAACACCAATCAACACTGAGTGCATGTAGGCAATAATAAAGTAATAGCAGGAAATAAGATTCTGAGAATAAATAAACTGCTCTCAAGTAACCTGATAGCAGGAAAACCCCGGGTCGACACGAGGGAGTCGGTAATCAAATTTCTTTCAATGCTGTTCACTATAAGCACTAAAGTGTTCTAGTATCGTAGCAATAGCATCAGTGCCTTTTAAACTGTAGTAGTTTGTGAATGAATTCCCATTGAATCCCACTGAAGTAGGTAGTAAGTCGTAGCACTGAGAATCTCAATGGCGTCTTCTTTTTCTTAACTTAGCATTGCATATTAACTCATGGTGAGGTTCCAAAACAGCATACCACCATAGCACATAGCATGACAAAAGTACTACTGGTAGTGTTACTAATTTTTTCTATAGTTATGTGCCGTTTAACATTCAGTGAAATAGGACACTGTTCAGAATGGATGTTGATTGGACATTTCCATAGCCACAGAGTTTCTTGTGCTAATCTACAGTAAGGGTTTAGCCACGAGACTACTGTGTGCAAACGATATGTAAATGCGCCACCATCTACAGTGCAGCATTAAGGCCACCGCATTTTAGCATTTATGGAAAATGTACAGTAGTTTTAATAAATACATTCATGTTCAGTTCCGACCCTGTGTAGGGTAAAGCCATAACACTTCACTGGATGGTATGATGGATCTCATACTTTTGTTTGACATAAGACAAAAATGCACTGAAAAGTATTGCATTATTTACATTATTTAATAATACAACATTATATATGATGCGAATACAAGAAAAGTTGAGGTAAGTCAGTCACACAAACATGAGCAACTTACATTAAAAGGACTTTCTATTAACATGAATGACAATAGAGGACTACAGGAGCTAAGTAATGCAACTCCTGGTTTTCCTATCGTAGTATAGACACTTGGTCAACACAAGTATAGCAAGACAAGGTACACACACACACACACACACACACACACACACACACACACACACACACACACACA
>JAUZST010004780.1:0-16054 GCA_034779995.1 Parotocinclus haroldoi
TGTGCAGCATGAGAACTCCGGCAGCACTAACTATAGCAGCATAACTAAAGGGAGGGAACCAGAATTTAACACAGCCAGAGGATGTTATAGTCTAAATCTAACTAAAAGCCTGAGTAAATAAGAATGTCTTTAGCCTAGACTTATAGATTTGGAGAGAGTCTGAATCTCTGACTAAAGTGGGAAGTTTATTCCATAACTGGGGGGCCAAATATGAGAAAGTCGGAACGTACGTACGTTATATAGGCAACAGCGGAAAGTATTTAGTGTGACCTGCTTCAGCTTCATTGGGTTGTCAGGTTGGCCCTTCTTCAGTCCGAAGATGCTTTATCAGGGATGTTTGTTTTTCCAAAAGGGTAGTTTTGGAAGGGCAAGAGGATGAAAATGCTCAAATATGCTGAGGCTTACAAAGCCAGGAATGAAGATCACTGAAAAAGAGTCATGAAAGTAGGACATTTTGGTGTCCAGTATCGACAATATTGTTAAATATGGTCATTAAACCAAAAATAACAAATCTAATGGTGGCCAAAAACTACACAATACTGTTAATCTTTCATGATAATTAATTTTCATGAAACTATAAATGCTCATGGTTGTTTTAAGCAATTTTAAAGAAGGCCATGCTGTGATACATTATTTTTTATTTTTTTTTAAGTGAATACCTGTATTTTGTCATTCCATCTCTTCAAAATTTTATCCACTTTCATGCACTAGTTTATCTTCCATTTGAACTTTTCTGTCCTCCTATCCTTATTTTCTTTCATGATTTATTCTCTTCCCTTTTTCTTACTTTTTGAGTTCACACTGTCCTTCTCTGCTTTTTCATTCACTTCTTTCCTTTTGTTGTTTCTTTTCTTTGCTTATCCATTCCGTTCTCTTTCCTTCTTCTCCTGTCATTTCTCTTCCAATTCCTTTCAGTCCTTCACGTTCTACTTGATCCACTAATTTCCTTTCCTTCGTATCTTTATTTACTTTTCTTTGCTTCCCTTCCTTTGTTGCCTTCGCCACCATTGCTTAACTCCTCCTCTTTTTAATCTTTTGTTCTTCAGTTCTTCACTCTATTTCTCTTTCGTTTCTTTCTTTTGTGTTGCTATCCGTTCCCATCCGTTACATTTCCTTTTCTCTCCTCCTCTCTCATCTTCCTGGTCCTTTACTTTGACTTTTTTTGTATATCTCTTTCATTTGATCTTTCTTTTCATTCTTTTCACCTCCCTTCCCTTTTCTTTTATTGAAAAAAAAAAAAAGACAATCCGATTAGCAGACCAGAGGATGAAGTGTGTCGCTTTGGTAGTGATGGTTTGAGTCTGAAGTCGTGTCACAGCCACCTCCATATGGACAGAATATTGTTGTGAGGGCTATTGAGGGCTATTCTCTACCCTCCATGTTGAGTGTTTGCAGATGTTTCAGAGGCCATGCGCAACCGCTGCCTTCACCCACATACACACAGAAGTATATATTATATCCATCCCAGTGTCATATAACGATCTGTGAGTAATCAGGCTTAGTGAACTCCACATGTTCTCTTGAAGCTGAGGTTCATGTGTGAGCCGCAGTTTACGTTCTGCCACAGACTGGAACTGCCGCTGCCTGATTATCCTGCTTCGTCTAAAAAACGGTGTAACATCAAAAGTTCTTGGAAGTAATTACTCCAGGTGAATGAAGTGTCCAGATTGCCTCATGTTTCATTCTACTGGTTTTTCCTCTTACCACAACCATTCAGTTATGTTCTTGTTTCTTCTTTTTGTCCTTGACGCAATGCAATCGTTAATTAATCTACTAGCACTGCTGCCAGATACAGCAAATATGTGGAAAATACACAAAACAGAATATGCTTATTTTTTCAGTGGTATTTTATGCAACACACACACACACACATGACTTTTTTTTAACTTTCGCATATGACTGACAAATGGGGAGGCAAGTCAAACTTCAAGCCAGTTATAACAATAAAAAGGCAGGCCTGCTGAAGGAACTGGAACTGGACACTCGCCATCCAACCTGATGTAACCTTTCCACGTGTACTTTATTCCCTGAACGTTTACTGGAACTGCAGTTTGACGTGCAGGTGCAACACATTATCCAGAGAGACGGGTCAGGGCTACAGATGTGAGATCTACTTCTGGCTGTAGGTCAGAGACGTTCATGCTGTGCTAGTGTTGATGGTGCGCTGAAGACTTAGAACCTTATAAATCTCATTTTCTTCTAGGTGAAACTACAAAGAGGTTTAGAGCCGTGGACTTTGTAGATCAGGTACACCAGCCAGTATTGTGAGGGAAACCGTAGTACTCAAAGTTTATCACCTTCTTACAGCACCCATAATTCATGGTCTCATATATGACAAAGCTAGCCAAGGCCTAAGTCCACCAGTGGGGCATTTCAGAAGTCTTTGCTGCTATTCTGAATAGTCCCTCTGTTTTACATTTACAGTGCTTTTATCGAGAACGACTCACAACTGATACGATCAAGGTCTCAACAGTGGCGGCTTGGCAGTTCTGAGATTTGAACCCTAGACCTTCAGATAAGTAGTTCAGTACGTTACCAGTTGTTCCTTCATTCTTTCATGCAAAAGAAAGGATGGTTGTCCTATCGCAAAAAAGCAAATGCATAAAGGGCAAACTTTAAGACGGTTCCTTTTCTTACTCTTGAGTAAACACTTTCAGGCAAGAAAATTCCAAGGCATTTATTTACAGAGATTTGAAAATAGGTTAAGATTATCTACTACTCAACATACAATCAAGCATGCACGACTCTGCGCCTTCGGCTATGCTCAGAATTACCAACAACAGTCAGGGGCTTCTATAGTTAGATCTTCCTCTAAAAGCATAAGCACACTTCATGTTTGTGTTTTTCAGGGAGCTTTTCTGGTCCAGCTAAAAATGGAAAATTGAGAGAGAGTAATCATATAGGTCCTTGATCAGGAAATTCGAATAAAATCAAGCTCAGAAATAAACATAACAGCTATAACAAGTAATGTTTAAAGCCAAGACAAACACACCTTGTTTATTTACCTGTATTATTCTAAACTGATGGGCCTTAATATCAATATCGGTTAACGTTCAGAAACTCCAGTCAAATGAAAATGTTAAGCAGGTTATTGGCACCTAAGGTTGAATACCAGCAAGGAAAGAATCCATTGAATCGGTGTTGGAGGTGCTTGTTTTATTTGTTCAGTTATTTACTGCTTTTAATAATACAGTGTAGTGTTGAGGCTTTAGAGTCTGATAAATCCAATACCCTTAAGCTGCAGAGGAAATTAAAAAAAAAAGTTTATTTACAGTTAGTCGTTTAGCAGACACCCTTTCCCAGAGCAGCTAACCAATTCATACAAGCTTAAAATGTAAGCATTTTTGGGTTACGAGCCTTGCTCAAGGACCCAACGGTAGCACCTAGGCAGAATTAAACCCTGGAACTTCTGGTCCATGGTCCTGTACCTTTAACAATAGGTCGCCACAGTCCCAGCCAGAGGGCTCACCTCCCTGGGTGGGCCTACACTGAAAACCTTTTTTTGACAGCTGACATAATTTGTATTCTGCCTTAGTTAAAATTTCAGCTCGATTATATGAGATTGACAAACAGCTTTTAAAGCTTTTTAAAGGAAGACATTTTTGTGCCGGAGTTGCAGTAACTGGATCCATTTCCAAAACCTATCCTGTCTGGAATACATACCATCCCTTGCCTGGCGTCCGGCTGGCATTTGAACCTGACCCTCACTCGTCACCTTGCAGGTGGTGAACCTCCAAGCTGACTCCATTTTAGGTTTAGCTCCACTGCATGACGTAGGTGAGCCGGACAGCAGGCGCTCGTCTCCAGACACTGGTGACCTCGATCTGGGAAATTTTCAGAGAGTTCTTTTGGATCGCACTTTATCTAACGCCTTCCCTCAGACCCGTCAGAGGTGACATACAGACTGAGAAGTGTTATTCCACCATTAGTTTTAGCAATGGTACAACAGGCACGCATTTTTAGGCCAAATGTTTCAAACTCCATAATGCTCTTCTTTCACTGAACTTCATGTTTTGTGAAAAAGTGGGTTCCTTGCCTGCAACTCTTTCAGAAAGACCCTTCCTGATCGACCTCCTTCAGTCTGCAGAAGGGTCAACCTGGCATCCGGATTAAGCTGCCAGACGCTGCTATTACGCAAGCTGTTTATAAACTCCAGCAGCACTGCTGTATCTGATTCGCTCATACCAGCATAACACGCACTACAACACCAACACCACACCAGTGTTAGTGAGGTGCTGAAAATGGTCCACCGCCCAAGCCGTACCTGATCTGTGCTGGCCCTGTGGGGGTCCTGACCATCAGAGAACATAGTAAAGGGGACAAACAAATGATGTAGAGAAACAGATGGACTCCAGTCTGTAACTGTAGAACTATAAAGTGGTTCTGTATGGTAAGGGAAAACGATACAATGTCAAATTAGTGTAAAAACAAAGAAGTACTTTGCGGCACCCAGGGTAAAATGTCCCTAAATTAGTTCAGACATCTTCGTTTGTTACCAATTTCTCTACTTTGCTTAGTTAGTATTATTAGTGCTTTTTGTATTTGTTTCATTACCTCTTAGTATTAAGATTTTTAAGTGACAACTGGATTTGTCGGGGGATATTCTATATAGATAAAACAATATAAAGACACGCTAAATGCTAATTCTGGTAATATAACTGCAAGCACATTCAGTTTAATCGATTTCAAGTCTTTCATGTTTTTCCTCCAGTGAAACAATATGAACAAGCAAAAGAACAACCTGTGATTTAGGACATCGTCCAAAAGCGACAGAGACCTCACTCCGTCACAATTGGTTAGACATTAAGCTCTTTGGAAGGGCCTTCGAAATAGATGGTGGAAAATGAGGTTCTTTCATTGATTGCAATCACAGCGAAATGGTTGGTTGCCACCGCTCTAACTGGAGGAGGCACAGCAGAGGAGCAGTTTATCCAGGCAGAGGCATTATGGGGGCTCCATTTAGGGACCGGTGTGCCTGTGCTGCGAGAGACAGGAAAAACAACACTGATTGCTCATAAGATGTGAGGCAGGGTGCTGATGGCAAAAGCTGCCAGAGTGTTGATTGAGTGATTTACTTAGCTGGTGGCCAGAGAAATGAGGCATGGCCTGGGCACAGGTGGCTCGTTCAACTAACAGGCACAGCCTGGCAATGCGACCTCTGCTGGCCCATGACGGAATTTGTCTTTATATCAGTGATCAGTAGCTTATAGTAAATCGTAGCAGAGTTCAAGCATATTAGACGCATAGCTTACGGTGACGCTTTGGGCGACTTACGGAACATGTTGGCTTCTAGCCAGTTCAATTGGAGATAGAAACAAAGTGGCTGTCAGAGAGGGAGGATGACTGTGTAAATCTGGCATAGCGAGCTGAAAGGGAAGGACATATGCAGCTGAGAAACATACATAGTTAGAGAGAAGCCAGGCAGAGTGATGCTCCAGTGCAGGAGATTGATGAGCCGTCTGTACTTTTTCCATGGCACTGGGTCACACGGGGCACCTTCACGCTCCCTCGCCGTTTGATTCTCTCTCTTTGCCTGGTTTTTGCTCAGATTAGAGCCACCTTCACACACACACACACACATCTTCGTCTCATGCTTCAAAGGATCCAGGATGAAACTCAATATTCCGGACAGAAATCCATATAATTGGTCTTGTTCAGAAACCGAGAAAGTGTGAGAATAAAAACACTGAATCGCAAGAGGAGTTTCCCTCTCTGCTTTTGTATAATTGAGATATTCTGCCAAATGGTTGCCGTTTGTTTGTTGTAACACTTCAAAATTAACCTTCATTTTCTATGGATTTTCAACACTGGACCCAACAACACGCGTATTCAAAACGGGTATTGGTCAAATCTCAGGCAACTTCATTTTATTTTTACTTGGTTTCTCCTGGTACTTTTACCCAGTCCCATTACTCTATAGGACATGACTTTTTAGCACAGAATTGAGAAATACGTCAAAAGTAACCACAGGGTATCCATGCTAATATAATTAGGACACGGAGCACTTTTTGAGCTTTACTAAAATCTGCATTTTTACACTAAACAAATAAAATGTAAAACTAATTCCAGTAACAGGATAGTAAGTTGAGATACACAGGGACAAATAAGAGAGCGACTGTTTTTATCTTCCTGCGTGTCTTCAGAAGATCCAGTTGATAACATTTTTGAACATGTGACTTGTGGTATGTTGCCCAAATTTTAGAAGTGGGAATATATTTGGGTAAAAGGACTGAATGAAAACCTGGAGCCGTGACTAAACTATTTATTTATTTAGTAAAATATTGTTTAAGCCATCGATGGAATATAGAATGGCACAACAATGCAAAAAATATTTCTAAAGGATTTTAATCATTATATTTTATTGTAAAAAAAAAAAAGTATGGACTGAGATGCTCATATGCAGTATTTTTCTAGGCAGTTTAACGTTTTAAATTATACAGTATATATTTGCAGTGCACATCACTGTGCACTTGATGGGGTACCTGGTCCAGATGTCATATTGAAGGCGGTATATGTTGCTCTTAGTTAACTTTTTTCTGCTTTAATGCAGCATCACAGAATTCAAAATGTCCTTTGCCAAGGGCACTGACACAGCCCCATTTTATGACAGAGGCTTTTGGACGTATTGCTGATTGGACTTGTCGTCTCGATGGCCCTTTTTTGAGATGGTCCGGAGCACAGTACAGATTTCCAGTGTGCGATTGTCCATCCCAGATACCAGAGACGTCAATGTACAGTCAATTCTACACATGGTTAACATGTTGGCTTCTTGTCGGCACAATAACATTTTAAGTGGTATTTGTGAATGTAACTCTGTACTGAAGTGCTTGACAAGGGTTTGTCCATGCGGTTCTGTCAGCTATTTATGAATGATAGTTCTTGATGCGGTACCCTTTGAGTTCATGGTTCTTTGGTTTAGGACTGAGCCCTTGCCATTTTATTCATTAAAGTTCAGATCCTTGGGATTCCTTAAATTGTTTAATGAGTTTACTAGTTGTAGGGGGAGAAACAGACAAAACCTTCCAATGTTTCTTTGAGGAAGCTGATTTTTAAACCTTTCAATAACTTTCTCATGCGTTCGTTGGCAACCTGGAGATCCTCTGACCGTCTTTGCTACTCAGACTTGTTGTATCATAGCATGATTACAATCACAATATGTTTTACTGAGTATATCAAGGATATCGTCAGAGCTTCAAGAACACTGACCAAATGCATGTTTCATTAGAAACAGTGTCATTAGTCCTGGATTACTGGATAAAGTGCACTTTACTAAGTATGGGATAATATTTATATAGATTTTAAGAACGCCCTACTGATGCGTTTTATCTTTTATCACATGTATCGTGAAAATATCTTATCTAATAATCGTGATATAATATTTTTACCATATCGCCCAGCCCTACTTGGGACCCCAGTTCAAATTCGACAGTCCCTTTCTGCTGGGCCTGCTTCTCATGTAGACAAATTTGGCTAATTAGGAGAAGACAATAAGGGAACTATTGCAGTAGTGATCCCTACCTGTATTTTTAAGCCCTGTGTATTCACTGGAACCAACACAACCATCTACAAGAAGTCGCCGTTTAGAAATTTCAAAAATTGTAAAAATTCAAATTGCAATTTAAAATATCCCCCAAGTTTTGTGAGCAGTACATATTTAAAGAAATGCACGAGCAAACGGCTGCAGTGTTGGATAAACATAATTAACGGCACTTGTATTACCGTCATTTACTCTGCACTTCTAAACCCACAGGACTGCACGTTTATCTCAGAGAACTGTGAGTCATGAGCAATAATAGGAAAGTTACTATTCCATAGCTGGAAGGCTTTGTAGCAAAATACCTCCTGCTGCAATTTCAATTGCTTTAGGTACTAAAAAAAAAAGCCCTGCGTGCTTTGATTAAACTGAAAACGCCTGTGAAAGCCCTTTGCAAAAATCTATATGCCTGTTTTAACTTAAGGAAATCATTTTCTATATTGCTGAAGTCAAACGGGCCTGTTTAAGCATGAAACCTCAATCATAAGCCACGCGCCTCAGCAACGGGGCGCCTTCTCAAGAAGCATGGCACAAATTACAGCAATTTACCCCAAGAGGCAGCACGTCTGTGACAGCGGAATGGGTTTCAAGTTGACGGTGTCAGATGTCATGTCACAGTCACTCATGCCAGTCTTTCATCATATTACGGCATGCCTGGGTGCAGAAAAAAGTGCCAGGGCTGCAGGGAAATGCATCAATCTTGCAAGTTTCTCCAACTAAGGACACAAAGGCTGCCTGGTCTTTCTTCTTGACTTGGCTTGAACCCTTTTCTGGTTTGCTTTTCCTCTTCATTTCCATCTGTAATTTGTCATTGTGCTATTTCCTCGCCTTATCTCTCCAGCCTCCTTCCCGTTTCAATATAATCCACGACAGTTAAATGGATGCCAGGTGGAATGGCCTGTGTACTCACACCACATCTCCACCCTCCTGCACTGACATCAAGCTCCTCTGGTTTATGCATCAGATCTCTATGTGATCCTCTGTATGCTTATGGGCAGGGCGATAAGAAAGTGGGACATTCAGTCTACTGCCCAGTCTCCTAACCCCAGAGAAAGTGCTGAACTCCCTGAAACTAACCTGTCAGATCCTCACATACAGTTCCACATTACCACATTTTCCTCAGAGGTTAGTTAGAGCGTGAAAACTTTCGCTCAAGTAATAAAACTGTTACTTAACATATCACTCAATAACGCAAAAGTATATTACTTGAGCAACAGTAAGCATGCTCATTCGGATCAGTTTAAATAACTCGTAAGAGTAATAATGTCTGGTGAAAAATGTACTGGGTTTCATTTTAGGAAATAAATTGTTGAGGGAAATATCACTCTAAATAAATAAATACGTAAACTGTGGTGAAGGGACTGGACTCTGGACCTGATGGTCTGCCAAAGCTGCCACAGTTGGGCCCTTAAGCCAGGCCCTTAACCCACCATTGCTTGAATTGTAAGACTGTAAAAGTTGCAAGTCGCTCTGGATAAGAGAGTCTGCTAAATGACACAAAATGTAAATGTAGATAAAGAAAAAAATGCAATTGTAAAATGATATGTGGTGACATTTTACAAAAACCAGAATGACAGCAGCAGGACATCAAAACAAAGCATTAAAACCACAACACACCATAAAACCCTGCACGGCTTTCAGAGGTGATGAGTAACAAAGTGCACGTACTTGAGTATTATTTTCCTTGATTTTGTTCTGCAAGTTAATAGTTTTTATTCGTTCTTTACTACAATTTAAAAGGAATTTATTTACTTTTTACTTGCTGCGTTTTCAAAACAGGCTCATTACTTTAGCTCTTATGAATCTATTGATTTATCTGTTTATCTGTTTATTTTCCGTGAAGAGCCAGTTAGAATCCGATGTTTCCTTATGAAACGTCACCAATAATGACTCAATCTCAGCGGTTCTTCCTGTCATGCTGCTTTGCCGTGGACCTCATGTCATCTTGTGGTAATATAATATACGTCTTTAAGAGATTATAGAGATACATTACTATGCAAGCATGCATAATAATAAATGACTATATAAGCGTACTCTTTATTGTAATGGCTATAGCTTTAAAATTAAACAGTGGATGAATTCCCTAAAGAAATCGTTGAACCCCAGAAGCCATACATCAGCTTTTACTTATTTCTGTTTCTTTTTTCCAGAACTGCAATAACCTTGGGTACCTGTCCAACGTTTGAAACTAAAACTGTTTAAACGTATTATTAATGCGTTTATTATTAACTGCACATGCTTTGAAAAGACACATTCCTGTCTACATAAGGTCTTGCAGCTACAAATGCAAATCGGAACCAAAACGAAACCTGCCGAAAGAACTGCCTGTAGAGCTTAGAGACAGGCTTGTGTGGAGGAACAGACCTGGAGAAAATTCAGCTGCACTGAAAGTTCCCAAGAGCACAGTAGCGATTGCTACAAATTCAGCATTCAGCCTCAGCATAATGTCAAAAGGTCTGAAGACCTGTGGCAGGTGTACCATTGGAGGTGCATTCTCACCTGCTTTCAGTGACTTCCAGGGTAGCCTCTGGACTCAAACTGGGAGGGTGAGGAAAATAGTATTCATTGTTTTTTATTGTATTTAATCAAATGTGTGACCTCAAGGTCACAAGGGACACAAGGTTTTTACTAATCTGACAAAAATGATAAATAAGTAAAAGTTGATGGTTGGCTTATATATCGTATTCATTTATTATAAGTAAAATGATATGCTACTAAATGTACTTTTGGTCTTAAAGTATTTTTTAAAAGCTTTTGTAACTCAACCTCTGGAGCTTAGGACCTTTTAATTGAGGGGAAAATGAAGCGCAGTCAGGAACACAGAATACAAAATGGTTACAACTACAAATAAATCATACAAATGTCCTTATATGGCCCTTCTCTTATGGAACACAAGACCTTAACAGAGATTTAAGTTTTTTTTTATATTTATTTCAAATATTATGACCAGACATGTGAGTAAATTTGTATTCAGGACTCATCTGCAGCGTAATTAGAGGAGGCGACCGTTTAAAAGGGGAGGGGTGTGAATGATAAATAAGTCGCTTGAATAATACATTACAGAGCAGTAACGCTCGCGCTGTCTGTCCAAATTTAAAAGGGTCCGTTAACACGGTGTGGGCATGGTTAGTTTTATGTTGTGCCGTCGCTCGTTGTGATTGGTTGCTCTTTACTGGGCGGGACTAAGCGCCACATGGAGCCTGAGAGCTGCTGTAGTCCACTGGATGCTGCATCCGATAGGAATTGAATGATGCCGGTTGGAGAGCGCATCACAAATCTGGCTTGTGCTGAAAACCTGGCTTGTGTTGTCTTTTTGGAATAAGGTTAAGCCCGTTTGTGTCACCCTGAGTAGGCACTGAGCTGAAACGTTTTCTCTGTTTGTCACAGATTGTTTCTTTGGCGTAAAGAAGTGGTTTCCTATATGCGTAATAGAAAGTGTCAACTGGTGAAATCATGAAGGTGCGCCGACGGGGTCTGAAACTTTTAGGCTTGATGAGGGCGTTCGTTCTCTTCCACTCTCTCTGCTCTGCCACCGCACATCTTTTCGTTTCTTATGGACAAGTTGAGGAAAACGCGCCGGTCGGGACTGTAGTGACTGGCTTAGTTTTCGGGCACGTCTGTCATTCTGGACTCAGCAGCACTTTACACGGACACGACGCGTCGGATTTCTCGGTTTTCTACTCGGATGAGATTGGATATTTAGTGAAAACTGCCAAAAGTTTGGATAGGGAGCTAAAGTCGGTGTATTTGTTAGAAGCACGTTTGCCTGGCTGCGCGATTAACGCGGTGAGCATAAAGATCGAGGTTCTGGATAAAAACGACAACCCGCCACAGTTTATCTCCAAAAGCCAAAGGATAGAAATCGACGACTTGACTCCGATTGGGACTGAGCTGATCCGCTTAAGTGCGCAGGACGCAGACGCAGGGAGAAACGGCGCGGTCAGGTTCGCTGTCTCCCCAAATCCGTACGTACACGTGGTCCCTAAAACCGGGCAGGTACTTTTGGTCCGGTCTCTCCACGCACACAGTGACCTGACCGTCCAAGTTTACGTGAGAGATTTGGGAGACGTCGCGCTCCAGAGTGCACCGGTTCGACTCCAGATCTCAGCCAAAAGCGCGGCTCTGCAAGCCAAAAGCCGGAGAGTGAGAGCGGTTTCTGAGGAGCTTTACTACACGGTGACTCTGTTTGAAGACGCCCGAGTTGGGGATGTTATCTTCACCGTTCCCGATAACAAGTTCGAGGAGAAGCGCTTCGAGGTACTTTCAGTGGAAGCGGGTTCAGCGGTGCGCGTGGATCGGCAAACAGGACGCGTTTATTTAGTGCAGGAGCTCCGATCCTCAGCTCAGGTGGTGGTGAAAGTCCAAAACGCCAGAGGTAAGTCTTCAGTTCATCAGTCCCTCACGCCTTAATACCGCTGAAGCCGCATGGTGTGTGCAAGTCACTTGGGAGGAATTGGGAGAAGGGGAGATAAAGTGGAACCCATTTGGTCTGCGCTCTGGGTTTAAATACTCACTCCTGAGAAAGTAAGAGATGAGAATATGCTGATTACCTGCACTTACTCACTTCCAGAAGTGATGGACCGACATGAAACGAATCCAGCTCGTGTAAATGATGCAAGCCAGTGAAATCCAAACATCTTTCCACCTTTAAGTGGGATTTTATGCAGCTTTACCACTGGTTATTAAATTTGGTTCTAGTTTTTGTCAGTGTCTCGTTTTCCTAAAATAAAATCGGACAGTTGAGGATCCACACAGTCCTTCAGCCACAGGGAAAGTCATTAAAAAATATTTTTACTTTCCATACAAGGAAGAGTTCTGATAAAGTATCAAACATCAATTTAGGGTTTTATTTGTAGAAGTGATCGAATTTCTGAATACAACCCTCCATCAGAACAGTGACAAAACTTACTTGCCTGTCTCTAAATTAGCTTTAAGAAAGTGCATTGTGGTCCAGATGACAAATGTGCAGGATGGAGGGTTTTTTATTTTTATTTATTTATTTATTTTTTACAAATAAAGCAAAATATGGATAGCCTATCATTGGTTGAGACTCGTTCTCACTGTTGGACCCTTGAGCCATTAACCCTCAACTGCTTGGACTGGTTGTATTAAAACATATAAAAGGACAGATGTATAGGAACCATGATAATTTATTCATGTTACGTCTCAGAGTCTGTGTGCCTCCAACCTGGCCTGTGTCACTGCATATAAGCAGCTGGTCATCACAGGGTAAGGGAAGGTCAGGTCAGGTGAAGGATCATCTTGTTTCTGCTGCAGCAGTGGCCCCTACTGGCCATTGAAGTGGCTGGCCAAATTGATAAGCGTAGTTCGTTCCTCCATGCAGATTATTTCCATTGCCATTCCAAGCCATTGTTTCAAAGGCTTCCTGCTAACAGGCGGTATTTTGCACATCGGAGAAAATGGACTTTGTCTAAAAAATATTATGAGCAATGTGGATTTATACATGGCATTCAGGTAGTCCAGTCAAGTACCCTAGATCATTACTGTCACAGTGAACCAGTTTTAAGTCCCGGTGGCGCGTTCGGGCAGACACGACTGTGGATAGACTGTCATCCTATGTTGCTGCAACAGCACCTGCTAACCATCTGTGGAGTAACCTGGTGCCTCGTTCAGGGCACATGCTTACCTGAGTGAATTTCAGAGCCCCCTGCAACCCTGATTAGGATGTGTGTGTGTGCACGTGTGTGTGTGTGTGTAAAAACAGAAAGATGTTGTTGAGGAGACAAGGCCAGTCCCTAATTGAGCAATCCTAGGGCGACAGTGGAAAGGAAAAACTCCCTAAAATGGTAGGAAGAAACCTCGGAAGGACCAAGACTCAACAGGGGACCCGACCTCCATGGGCGGCCTAGATGTTAATTAAACAAATACTAAATGTATATTAAATCATAGCTAAATTAGTTCAAAATAAATAACAAATTATTATTACATTTTAAATTAGTAATAGAAAAATTATAAAAGATTATAAAAAATTTGTCCTAGAAGGCTCGTCGATGGGCGTTACTCCTAAAGAACGAGACGTTCACCCTTTTGATTGTAAACTTGCACCTCTTTGGGTTACGCTTTTCATCATGTTCTGTTACACTATATAGTCTCCCTGCACTCGCCGTATTTATTCATCATTTGTGTCGTCCTACAGGCTCAGTCTTTTAGTAAAAACGTTCCGGGTGCAGCCATGCCTGCTTTCCTTCAAACAGTAAGTGATTTCATCTTTCTCTCTCACCACACACACACACACACACACACACACACACTCCACTTCTGGAGGAGGATCCTCTTTCCCCCGTAACTTCATGACCACTTCATAATCACTCTCTGCTGATGCCACTTTTAAGTCAAAGCTCCACTAGAAAAGCACCGGGTGCAGAAGGTTTAGAGATGCGACGTTTCTTTGATACCGAAAATCGGAATCTGCAGTAGCCTGGTGCCTTGTGGAGGAGACCACAATGAGCATGGGCAGTCTGAGGGTGTGTTCGTACTTGTGGTTCAGTTCAGTACATTTTAGTCCTGGTTCACGGTGACATTTCGAATTTCTAACCAAAATATGTAAACAGAAGTGACCTGTCTAAGGTCCCATACTGATTGGAGCGCTTTTATGACTTTTTTTGGCGTTGTGGTCATGTATACAGAGCACACCAATCTAGAAATTCTAATAAAGAGAGCTGGATTTTTCAACTCTTGGGGATTTTTTTCTTTGTCTGTCTGTGTCTGTCTGTGTCTGTATATTAATGTATGTCTATTGTGCTTCATACTGTCTGTCTGTCTCTGTCTGTATACTGTCTGTCTGTTGTGCTTCATTCTGTCTGTCTGTATACTGTCTGTCTGTCTCTGTCTGTCTGTTGTGCTTCATTCTGTCTGTCTGTATCTGTCTGTCTGTATACTGTCTGTCTGTTGTGCTTCATTTTGTCTGTCTGTATACTGTCTGTCTGTCTGTCTGTCTCTGTCTGTCTGTATACTGTGTCTGTTGTGCTTCATTCTGTCTGTATCTGTCTGTCTGTATCTGTCTGTCTGTATACTGTCTGTCTGTTGTGCTTCATTCTGTCTGTCTGTATACTGTCTGTCTGTCTCTGTCTGTCTGTATACTGTCTGTCAGTTGTGCTTCATTCTGTCTGTCTGTATCTGTCTGTCTGTATACTGTCTGTCTGTTGTGCTTCATACTGTCTGTGTCTGTCAATCTGTATGCTAATGTCTGTCTGTTGTGCTTCATTCTGTCTGTTTGTCTGTTCCCCATGTCAGTCCAAGTCAGGGCTGCTGCTTTGCTCGCAGTCTAAATATTATAATAAAATATAATATTATAAAATAATAAGTTAATAACCAGTGAGCTGCTGTTGCTTTTGACTCTGGGGTGTGTTTGTTTTTTTAAATGGAGAGTGGGGTTTTATCTTGTCGTGCTGTATTTAGAGCAGACTGATTTGCACACGCCTGAGCTTTAATAAAATGAAAGAGGATTTCTAATGACAGATCTCACAGTTCTTTTACTGTCTTCACACCCTGTGTTCTTTTGGGTCCATATATTAAATATCTCTTTATTTCTGTCTCTTCCTGACGAGCCTTGTCTGTCTGCCTGTGTATTTTATTTATTTATTTATGAACAACCAACATCACCCTCTCATCCATCTCCTGTGTGGGAATATTTAGGTTTCCCAGTCAGTTACAACAATGACGGGCGACAAAGAATGGTGGACAAAACAGTAACTGTGTCTTAAATTTGCTCAACGTGAGTATCAAACATCGGTGCTAATACTTCCAATATGCACCGTCCAAACGTGCCAAAGAGAAGACACGGGTCACAGCAGCTGCTTCTCCCGACAGAATTTAAGGAGCCGCTAGGTACGGATAGTGAACGGGCAAAGCAAATAACTCGCGCCATAGGGAAATGTATAGCTTCTGATTTGTAGCCCTACTCTGTTGTAGACGATCCTGGATTCCACAGTTTGCTGGGGGTAATTGAGCCTCGTTATAAAATTCCATCTCGCGCTCAGTTTTATGAAAACTTCTAGTACCTGTCATCCTTTCCAAAAATTGAGTTTGTATTGGCCTCTGTGACCTCTACATCAAAAAAATAAAAGGGAAGTTAAAATCATTTTCTTTGTCCATGTGGTATCGAAAACGTATCGTATCACGTAGCGAAAACAGCAGTATGTATCGTATTGTGAAATTGGTGTATCGTTTCACCCCTAAAATGTGTGTGTCTGTGTGTGTCTGTGTGTGTCTGTGTGTGTCTGTGTCTGTCTGTGTCTGTCTGTGTCTGTTTGTGTATATATGTATATGTGTGTGTCTGTCTGTGTCTGTCTGTGTGTGTCTGTCTGTCTGTGTATATATGTCTGTCTGTGTATATATGTGTGTGTGTGTGTGTGTGTGTGTGTGTGTGTCTGTCTGTGTGTGTGTCTGTCTGTGTGTGTCTCTGTCTGTGTGTGTCTCTGTCTGTGTGTGTCTGTCTCTGTCTGTGTGTGTGTCTGTCTCTGTCTGTGTGTGTGTCTGTCTCTGTCTGTGTGTGTGTCT